>PVKN010026805.1:0-13709 GCA_004027915.1 Capromys pilorides | reverse complement strand
AACTTATGTATGTGCATATGCTATCATTATTCTTAAACAGCTGTGCTGAATCTACATTGTTAGAGTCTATAGGCATATGTACTCTGTGTGAATGTATGTATGCCCGCCCTAGGGATTGAACCAGGGGCTTTGCACTGAAGAACATCCTCAGCCTTTTTCACTTATATGTTTTTTACTCTGGGACAGGGTCTTGCTAAGTCACTAAGTTACCCAGGCTAGGCTTCAGCTTGCCATCCTCTTGCTTCAGCTGCCCTGAGAATTGGAATTATAGCTGTAAGCTACCATGCCCATGTACTTCCTTCTTTTTTAACTCTCAGCCTTCTTTCTACAAATAACTGTGATCAGTGCTCACTACCAATCCCAGTCATTTGGGTTTCCTCCATTACATTTTCTAACATGTATTTCATGAAGAGTTCATTGGGGCAATACTCTCTTATGTTCTTAGGTATAAAGTTTATCTGTAGTATTTACACCCAAGGGTTACTTTGGTAGGATGTAAAATCCTTGGCTTATAGTTTTCTCTCTTTAGGTATTTTATCTTTTGCTGGCAGTAGGCTTTGCTATAAAAAACACCAATGAAAATCTAATTTTCTTTATAAGTCACTTTTTAAAAGCATTTTATTTTATTTTATTTTATTTTTTTGTATTGGGAATCAAACTCAGGACCTTGCACATGCCAGGCAGATACTGCACTACTGAGCTAAATCCCCAGCCCTTAGTTTTTGTTTGGATGACCAAATAATGTTTTTCTTTAAACATCTAGTGCTTTTTACTACAATATGTTCTTAGCTATTCCTGGTCAATTCTTTTTTAAAGGCAGGATTTCACTAAGTTGCCTTGACTTGTCCTGAACTTGTAATATCACCATCTTAAGGGGACTGTGGCCAATCCATAGTATACATTCTAATTGTCTGTCTGTCTGTCTGTCTGTCTGTCTGTCTGTCTGTCTGTCTATCTATCTATCTATCTATCTATCTATCTATCTATCTATCTATCGGCTTTTTTCTTTTCTTTTCTTTTCTTTTGCGGCTGGCTCAGCCCACCCTGGAGGCAGGGCTGGTATGGCATATGGTGCCTGGGATCAAACCATGTGTTTACCTAAGCAGGCCCTTTGGACCACTGAGCTGTCTCACCAGCACATCTATTGCTAGCACATCTTATTGCTAGGACACAATACCTAATATTCATAACTCAGAGGAGAAGAAAGTTTTAAAGCCTTTAGTCCATGTTTGGTAGGCTGTAAGAATAAAGATTTTCAGTTCATGATGGCTGGGAAGCAAAACAGAAGAATAGTGCCAGAGTGAGAAGAGGTAGAGATCATATAGAGTAGTACCTGTCTTAGTTACTTTTCTTTTGTTGCTGAGGAAAATACCCAAAGTTAAAGAGGGAAAGATTCTTTAGCTCACAATTTGTAGAGGTTTTAGTCCACAATTGGCTGGCTCCAAGGCAAGGTGGTATGGCAGATAGGCATTGCTGAGGAGAAACAGTTTGTGGCAGATAGGGACAAAGCAACAAAGGATGATTACAGCTTTGTCTATCTCATATCGTATCCAGGCTACTTAGGGTTGGTAATACTTACACTTTAATCCTAAAGCCCTTGATCCTGACAGTGTACTGTGAATCAATTCCAATGTCACACATTCTAGATCCAGTTACTTCTGAAAAAGCCCCACCTAAACTGCATGAGGCTTTGAGGGGACACTTATAAACACAAGCCATAATAATAGCCAAAGTTATTCTGAAACACACAGAATGTGCTTTACTAATCCCCTGGGTATTTCCTAATCAAGTTGACACAATGAAGGTGAACTGTCACATCCCACCTCTTATAACTTGACACATCTCCTTAAACCAATACTTAATCTATATAATAGTAAGTTCATGGTATGATACAACTATCATATACAACCAAAAAATGTAATGCCTTCCCACAGTCTCAAAAGTCCAAGCATTGCTAAAAAGTCCAAGTTAAAGTTTGTTCTGAGACTTAATGCAAACTGCTATCTGTGAACCTCTGAAAAATCAAAATCAAGTTTCATAATTGCAGCGTATGATGGCATAGGGTAAACAGTCCCATTCCAAAAGGGAGGAATAGGTAGATAGGATAGGATAGGATAGGGTATAAGATAGGATATAGGATAGGGTATAGGATAGAGTACAGGATAGGGTATAGGATAGGATGGGAACAAAACAAACCTGAAAGCTAGTAGGGAAAATATTAAGTCTTCTAGTTCCATGTCTGATATCTAGAACATGTGGTGGTGAGATATGATTTTCAAAGATCCTGACAGGCTGCATGGCATATTCTTGCTGGTTGTAGACCACATAGTTCTCTCTTGGTCTGACTCCACTTTGGGACTGGAATTTTCCTCTGTAGATGTTCCACATTTCTGATATCCCGAACTTCATGGGGCTTTCAGTGTATCTTTCATTCCATTCTCAGAGCTTTATATACTGTTCTCTCAGGCTTTTTGCTAGGCCTCCCAGCCAAACCTCTCAGGCCTTCATTTGAAATCTGGGTGGAAGCCTTTCTCACCCTAGAACTCTTGCATTTGGTATGCCTGCACAATCAGTATCACATGGATGATGCCAAGGTGTGCTGCCAGCTCCAGCAGTAGCTAGCTTCCCTTGGCCCATGGCTGAGCATCCCAGGGAACCAATTTCCTAGGAGGCTTGTCTTGAGCAGAGGCCTTGGGGACTCTCTTGAAAGAAAAGCTTACGGTTTTGCACTTGCACTTTAGAGCTTGTGGTTGGTGGTGTTGCATTGATTTCTGAAATGACTTCAAGGCAATTTTTTCTTGTCCCTGTATGGAGCATTTTTCAGCATCCACATCTACTTTGATCTTGGTTTTACACGTGATTCTTTTTGTGTGAAAATATAAATTTCTAAATTTTTTTTGCTCTGCTTTTATCCCAATTATCATTATAATCTAGCCAAAACAATAGGCAGTACTCAGGTCACAGCTTAGATGTTGGACTGCTTTGAAATATCATCCACCAGATCAGTTAGTTCACTGCCCTTAATCATAGTCTCAGTACATGGGTAAAGCATAGACTGATTTTATTCCATAGTATTACATACATGGCTTCTAATCCAACTAGTACAGTCCTTATTTCCAACTGAAACCTCCTGAGCCTCGCCTTCACTGACTACATTCCAGTCAGCATTCTGATCTTCTAAGCTCTGCTCAGAATTAACCATCAGGCTCTGATTTACAGCATTCTAAAGATTTTCTAACCCACATCTCTGAACCTTTCTAAACTTTTCCTACAAACCAGTTCCAAAAACTTCTAAGTCACCTGATCAGGTACAGTCACAACAGCAACCCCACTTCTCTGGTGCCAATTTTCTGTTTTAGTCATCTTTCTTGTTGCTAGGGCATAATACTCAACATCTGCAATATGAAGGAAAAGTTTAATTTGGTCCATGGTTTCAGAGAATTTAATCCATGGTTGACAAGCTCCTAGGCTGAAACATTAAGGTTAAATGATATGGCAGAGAAAAGGTGCTAGGTTCATGGAGGCTGGAAGTAGAGTTAGAGGAGCATTGCCAAATAGAGAGGAGCCATAGACCGTTTATAGTACCGATTCTATGCCTCCATGACCGACCAGGATATAACTACAAATATGCTTTGTTAGTCCCCTGTGTTTCTTTTTTTTTTTTTTTAATTTATTATTTTTTTTTTATTATGGCTTACTCAGCCTGCCCTGGGGGTGGGGCTGGCACAGCATGTGGTGCCAGGGATGGAACTGCAGTCCCTGCGTTTGCCTAAGCTTTCCTAAGCAGGCTCTTTAGACCACTGAGCCATCTTTCCGGCCCCTCCCCTGTGTTTCTTAAGCCAATCAGATTGACACAACAGTTTTAACTATTTTATTTTAGAAATGTTTTCTTGACTTAAAGTATATTTTGTTGCTTAGATTTTTTTAACTTTTAGAAGAGCATGGCTTTTGATACTATACTCCCTTGGGGGTGATTGGAGGTGGTGTGCTTTCTTTTTCCTTAGTACTGGAAAACCTAGAGGAATCTTCCACTTAAGTACGTCCCCAGGCTCCCTGCCCCACTTTTTTTGAGACACAGTCTCACTAAGTTGCCCATGTGAAACTCAAACTTGTGATCCTCCTATCTCAACTTCCCCAAGTGCTATAATTATAGGTGTGTGGCACCATGCCCTTCTGGGTTTTCTTCCTTTTATTTTTTAAATGTTGGATCTTTGTCTTCATTTCTATCAGTTTTGTGCAAGTCTTACTTTTTTCACTTTGATTTTGTCTTTCAGTTTTCCACTTTTTTTCCTACTTATGGTATTTTCCTGTTAGGATTATTTGTTCTTCTATTTTTTTTTTTATTTTTCTTTTATTTAGAAGTCTACATTTCCATTGTTTATTCCTAGATATCTTATTTTAAAAAATGTTTTGAAGGCTGGGGAGATAGCTCAGTAGAATAAGCGCCTGTCTGGCAAGCGCAGGGTCCTGGGATCAATCCCAGGTGTTGGAAAAAAAAAAAGTTTTGAGCTAAGGACTCTAGCTTGGTAGTAGAGCATTTGCTTAATACACATAAGATCCCATTCTTAGCACCTGCTTCAAAAAAAGCATAGCTTGTTTTGGCTTTTTTAGCTTACTTTTCATTTGTTGCCTGTAGGATGTTGTGCTCACTCTTACTTTCACTCTCTCCAAGGTTTTGCTAATAAGTTGCCTATTCTGGGCTTCAACTTGTGATCCTCTGTCTCAGTCTTCCAGAGTGCTGGGATTACATGTGAGTGCCCCTATGCCCTGATCTCCTTAAATTTTTTTATATAATTGTGTCACACAATATGACACTCCAGTATTTGATTGTACTTAAATACTTGTTTATGTTGCTCTTTGTGGAAGTTGGGATTTTTAACTTTTAGAATGATCTTTTTGATTTTTTTTTTTTTTTTGGCGGGACCTGGGTTCAAACTCACGACCTTACACTTGCCAGTCAGGCACTTGTGCCACAGACCTATCTCCCCACCCCCCTAGAATAATCTTTTCTAAATTTGTAGTGCTCTTTTTTGTTTGAGATAGAGCCTCAGTATGTAGCACAGGCTGGCCCTAAATCTCGTAATTCTGCTTAGCCTCCCAGGTATGAAGTTGCAGATATGCAATACCACACATAGGTAAGTGCCCCTCTTTCTATTGTTTGCTCATAGTGTTCAGAAACAGCAGCTTGCTCTAAGGTTTTCTGGCCCTGTTTTCCTTTCCTACTTTCATCTAGACCTTCTTCTTCTTTTTTTTAATTGCCACTGAGCTAATCTTCAACTCAGTTTTGATTTCACTTCTAACAGTGTCTTCAATGTGTAAGTCCATCCTCTTGGAATAACTGATTAATTTTAATAATTCAATGTGGCTAGATCCCTGTATCCATTTAAAATGTATACCCCTGCTTCTTCCCATTATCCATTACAAAAGTGAGAAAAAATTGTCCCTTATGTTCATTGCAGTTTCTCTGCTAACCAATCACATTTTTTAGTGAGTATCTGTTGGTTATTTTAGGATTTCTTGTTCGTAGTTCTGTCATGTACCTCATTGCTTCTCAATTCCTTTTCACAGATTTCTGATTTAAATGTTGCTAGTAGATTTGATTTCGCTCTTCAGTTACTGAGTTTTTATCTGAGGATTTGAATGTTTAAAAATTCCTGCCAATTGGCATATATGTTCCTTTAAAAAAGATACAATCATGCCCTTACAACTTGTTCTTGGGGCTGGGGAGCTAGCTCAGGGGCACAAGTGCCTGCCTGGCAAGTGCAAGGTCCTGAGTTCAATCCCTAGTTCTGGAAACACACAAACTTGTTCATTTTGTTTAATGTTACTCATCTTTCTATGTTAGTACATGTCTCACTCTTGTCAAAGATCATTCCATTGAAGAGATATCCTATATTATGTAACAGATCCATACTAGGCTCAAATGTTTGCATCATTTCTCATTGTTTACAACTATTAAAATTTTATAATGAGCATTCTAATATATAATCATGTACTTCTGTGAATGTTTCCATTGAATAAATTCCTAGAAGTGGAATCTAGTTGGTTAAATGGATAAAGTAGTTCTAGTTTTAATGCTTTTAAAGCTTTATTTTATAACCTTATCACCAGGATTTTAGGTTGCCTGTTATTATGTGGCCCTGTCAAATCTGGCCTAGAAGCTCCTTAAGGTATGAGTGTTTATTTGTGTGTTTAGATGGTGATTTACAATTCTCTTTTAAGAGATTAGTGAAAGCTGTGAATTTTCTCAGAAAAAAAAATGTGGCTATATACTGACTTCTTGTGGTAAGTAAGCCTTGAACTTCAGCAGGAATATTGGTACTTTAGAAGACAGCAGTGAACTGCAGAAGATGAAGAAGGGAAATGCCTACAGGACTGTTTTTGGGATCCTTAGGGATCTCCTGATTCACTAGGATTCTTCCCAGCATGCTGGAGTCCCTTGGGTTCTGGGAAATTCATCTTTCCTTCTATGAATTTGAAATGGAAAGGTAAAGAGGGCATCATGGAGATGACTTCTGGGGAGGTGACATCCTTCAAAGAGGATCCAGAAAGAAGTAGTCAGTCAGGCCCAAATCTGTCATATGTAGGAGGGATCATCAAGGTCAGAGCTTCTATATACCATCTGGGGATTTGAGAGAGTGTAGTGGGTACAAGTGTTGGTCACAAGGATTGAGAATGTGGGGCTTGTATGCAGGGACAGCATTAGCTGTTGTGGTCTGGGGTGGACTGCTCATTGAAATGTGCACATTCACAGGTTTTGCTGGAGTACCAACCTGTGCTCCTTGGCCCAGAACATGTAGGCCTCCTCTCACATGCTTCAGTGGGAACCTGCCAACACAGCCCTCTGAGGAGCAGAGAGCCACAGCAAGGAAGCTGCTTTTAGAAGTTTTTCAGTGCATTGTTGAAAAATTGGCTTAAACTTGTGATTTGAGCTAAGATTTTGGGGTAACCAGAAACTCTTCTCCTTTGTCACTGCCTAGCAGTTGTTTTCATTTTAAATTCCCTCTGACTTATGCTGCTAGATATTGCCTCTCTGATTTCTGCTTGGAAAAAGGGACAGAGACCACCCCCATTTTAGATGAATTTGATGTCTTGCAGGTGGCTTGAGCCAAGAACAGCTGTGGCGAGTGTTTTCAGTGTGGTACAGGCATGATTTAACCAGTTCAATTACTGTCCTCTTAATTGGGATTCCCTGCAGCCTTCATTGTTACTGACTTGTTTGCAGCCCTACCAAGGCAATCTCGCATGAAAATGCTCTAAAAATTATACACTTACCTCTCCTCTGTAGCACTCAATGAGGCATTTATTGAAAATTGTTTGCATACAGGTTGAAAATCTATCATGGAACTGGTACCTGTACTTGGGAAAACTGAGTGAGTTACAGAGGTGGCAAGAGCCAGATAAACACCATTATTAAGAGCTCTGTTTTCAGCCCTAAGCATCTTATTTGCATCTCTTGCTGTCTAGTGAACTCTATGTACCTTATCAAATGGCTTCCTTGATGCTATTCTGCAGATCAGTCACAGATGTCACTTGTTCAAGGTCTTAGTTATTAAGTAACAAAGCTAAGTCTTTACTGAGCTATCCTCTTCCCCACTAGGCTGAACTGCCCAGACCCCTTGATTCTAGAAGCTGCCACTCCATCTCATGAAACTAGCAATGTAGGTGAAGAAAATAAAACACAACACTGTTTAGTAATCCCCCAAAATGTAAAGTTAAGAGACAGCAAATTGAGATTGCCATTGTACTTCGACAGGTGAAAGTTCAGGTGACTACTCTTTTTTAAAATTTTTTTTGTGGCCAGATCAACCCACCCTGGGGACAGTGCTCACGCAGCATGTGGTGCCAGGGATCTAACCGAACTGAAGTCCTCTATACCTGCCTAAGCTTACCTAAGTAGGTGCTTTAGACCACTGATCTATCTCACCAGCCCTACCCTCATTGTTTTTTGTTTTGTCAAAATACCTAGATGTTAACCATCCCTGCCCTCACTCACAGGCATGTGTAGGATTTGAGGCCAGTTATCTCCAAGATTGCCTTCTATTCACTGTACCTGTTGCTCCCACTCTGATTTACATTTTATCCACCCACGCCTGCACAGGAGAAGGGAAGGAGAGTGCAGTTTCATCCTTTAGATGAATATAGAGATTTTACCTTAGAAATTTGTTGCTCTAGTTAGCCCTATGGATTTTGTCTCTCCATACTAAAGGGCTTTTGTGACAGGCACTTGGGAAATTATAGAGGTCAGGATTAGTTGATACTGTTTTGAAATAAGTCCTAGGTTATTGGTTGTCTATGGAGGTAAAAAGAGAAGAGAGCCACATAGATGTCAGGGTCCCTTGGGACTGAGAAGGTATGGTGAGGGCAAAAGATTAAAAATTAAAAGAGCAAGGACTGGTGAGATAGTTCAGTGGACCTGGTGCCTATTTAGGCAAGCACAAGGACTAGGGTTCCATCCTCACCACCCATACCACGACAGCCCACCTCCAGACACCAAGACCGGATGTGTGGTACACGCCTGTAATCCCAGTACTGGGGAGGCTGAAAACAGGAGGATCCCTATAAATCCAAGCTGCATAGTGAGACCCTGTACCAAATACATTAAAAATGATAATAATAAATGAAAACAACAGAGCTGGATGTGGTGGTGCACACTCTCAGCACTCAGGAGGCTGAGAAAGGAGGATCATCATGAGTTCAAGGCCATTCTGGGCTACATGAGTAAATTCAAGGCCAGCCTGAACTACATATGTGAGACCCTATCTGTAAACAAATGAATAAACAAATTAGCATATCCTGGCACTTTGCTTTTTTAGCCCCCTCACTAAATTATGACTTCTGTTTAAGGAAAATAAATGAGAACAAAGGGTATGTTTAGAAAATAATCTTTGAGTTTTAAATTTGACTAATAAGTAGTTTTAGCATTTTCATTTGGTTCTCAGTCAACCTGTGTTCAAAGTGTCAATTAACCAATACATATTATGAAAAATGAGACAGAAAAGGTTGTACACTCTTGCTAATGAGCTGCTAATGCAATTGTGCCTGGGTGGGAAAGGCAGGCGCTTGGGAATCCTCAGGAGTTGAGGCTCCTGACTCCTAGGAAGTGGCACATGCAACTCTGTCTCTTCCAGTTTGCCATTTTTCCTTCCTTGTTACTCAGTGAAAGTAACTGTGACTATTTCACACTTAACTTCAATGTTAGTGAGAATTTTTATAATGTATTTTTATTTGACTCAGTAGTTTCAGAGCTAAAATTATGATAATGCTGTGTTTTATTTCTAATGGCTTGACCTTGGGTCTCTATGTGATTTCTCTTTTCTAATTTAAGTCATTTTCTTCTAATCCCTGATGTATAAGTACACATATACAGAAATGAAGGGAGAAAAGCCTGACAAAGCATTGTAGGGGCAAGAGAACAGAAAGTGGATAGGAGGAGATGGTACAAAGAGAGAAGTGGCGGGAGTTGGTGGGCCATAGCAGTCAAGGTTATTGTAAATCATACTCCCAGCATTAATGTAAAAGCCTTGATTAAGGAACTGTGCTGTACTTACCATGTCTTCTAAGTTTAGAAGGATTATGGGGGACAGTGTAGATGGACATAAAGGAGAACAGAGGTAATCAACTATGTGGAATGCCCATAGAAGTTTCTAGGCTTACACAGTGGATGGAATTTTAAGTGTCCTTTATCCTACTCTCCCATTTATCCTACTCTTAAATGGCAGAGATAGGTGTTGTTCATGGCATTACTCTTCCTAGTGTCCATCATGAAAGGGCAGGGGACCCTCCAAGGTACACAGTAGGCTGTGGTAGAAGGGATGCCTAGAAAAGAGCAGGTTCTTGGCTCGCTTCAGTGAGTTCTTGTTCACCATAGTTGTGGAAGGAGGTTCACCACAACCTGTAACTGTTCAGGGTACCTTTCCTACTGTAATGGAAAATCTAAGTAGTCTTTAGACTACATTAATAGTCTTTGTCTCTGGAAATCATTGCTCTTGTGAATTCTATGTATGGACACTGGAAACCAGCCATCACTGGTCCTCCTTGATGAGTAGCAAGAGGCAGTGTTTAGATTGCAGCAGATGAGATATTGAAGGTAGTTCTTTCTTTTTTTATCATTATTATTTTATATTTTTATGTCTGTTACAGTTTTTTAAATTTCTGAATTTAGTTGAAATTATAGCATATTTCCAAAAACAATGAACCTTTTGCACAAGAAATTTGAATAAAATCATATCGAAATACAGAAAAATGAAATTGTCCAAGACTAATTATAAAGAAAAATAATCGTTAAAGCATATATAGAGGGCCAGTCTGATACCTCAGCAGACTAAAGTGCCTGCTTCAGCAGAGCGCAGCTGCTGGGGATAGGGGATGGGTGGGGTGTGGGTGGGGTGGTGGTGGGGGTGTTAAATCCCTGGCATGCCACACGGGCCTCATACCCCAGAATGCCCTGAGACAGCGATTGAGACTGGGCGTGGTGGCATGTGCCTATAATCCCAGCACATTGGGAGGCTGAAAACAGAAGAATCACTACAAGTCTGATCTACATAGTGAGACCCTGTATCCCCTGTCCTAAATGCAAAAAAAGCATATATAGAAAAAAATTAGCTATGGAAGAACAAAATTAAGTAGCAGATTATTTCACATTAGAAAAAAAAAGAGAAAGTGTATAAGAAACTAGACTAGTTAATTCAAAGGACTGAAAGAAGAAGAAACAAAAGACCTGTTGTGTGTGTACAAAAGACAAGGAAGTAATATAAAGTCAATGGAAATGGAAATATACTTTTTAAAGTTGCTAATACTAGCAGAAAATATCATATCATATCTTATAAGTAGATTATAAGTCAAAGATATAGTGTAAATCTTTAAAATTAATAGATTTCTTTTTTTTTTTCTTCTTTTGCAGCACCAGGGATCGAACTCAGGACCTTGTGTTTGCCAGGCAGGCACTCACGCTGCTGAGATATATCCCTAGCCCTTAAAACAAAAATTTAGATTAAGAAATATTGAACAAATTAATTAAATATTAATTAATTCAAAATTAAATATTTCAAAACAATTCAACTAAGAAAAATTTTCATGATAATAAAGAATTACTAAGACTAAAACATAACATAAGTACTGGAATGGCAAATATATTACCAGCACTTCTAACAGTTTGGGGATAGGATATCACACAAAGCCTAGTAGAAGGCAGTTCTTTCTGAGGGAAGGACAATGGGAATTGTGAGGGTAGCTGTTCTCAAAGAGTTTATTGCAGCATAGAAATTTCTGCCCTATCCTGGAAGCCATGCCAGGGAACTCTTCTAAAGCCTTACTCAGATTATAGATTCTACAACTCAGAATAAAAAATCATTTTGAAGCATGTTTATTTTTTCTGTCTGTTTTATTTTGTTTAAAATGCATAAATATAACTACAATCTAGAATGGGTAGAATAGGCTGTTATATATTTTGCTTTTTCTTTAAATTTAAAAAAATAAAAAGGTTTTCACTTGTGACTCAAAACAAAACATTAAGCATTAGTTCAGGGTTCAGTACCCTAGAGAGGTTTTTGCACATTTTTCTGTTACTTGTTCAGTTCAAGTCCTGCCTTGGAGACAGGATAGATGCTCATTTGTGTGAGGCAGGGATCTTGCCAGGACTTGTTTGGAGATTTTGAATAAAAAGGCTGGAGGATAGGGCTGTGGTTGTCATGGCAACCAGGCCTGTGAAGTCTCAGTTCTGACCAGCCCTAGTTAGGAGGTTGGCGGCCCCAGTGACATGCATTGCTTCCTGTGTCATATTCTTCCTATCCTTCCCAGTAGGGAAGGAACAGCGTGCAGTGGAAGTTGCCCTTCCTGGTGGCCAACTGTGTGCCTGGAGCTGAGCAGGAGCTGTGGGTATAAGTAATTGGTCCCTGCCCTTCGGAAATGTGGCGTAATAGGGAGGTTTTGCCCTTAACACTTACCTGCAGGACTTGACAAATAAAATGTCTTTGTTTCATCTGGGTGGACATTTATCTTTTGGGGGATATGTGGGGGACTGATTTTCTTGAAGCACTTTTTACTTCTTTTGAGCAATGACAGTTCTTTCGCATTTGTTCTTCACAACAGTGTAGCACATTAAGGAAAGCAGAGAGTAAATTCTTTTCATTTGACACATAAAGGCACAACAACAATTCAGGAAGATAAGGAGTTTGGCTAAACTCAGGTGTCTATCAAGGCCCGGCCTAATTGGGTAGCAGAGTTCCAGAGCTCATGGTAGCATGGCTAGCTGGGGGCAGCCTTTAGATTTCTGCCCTTATGTGCAGGTATGACTTGAAATCCTTAGAGTGAGAGGTTTGTGGGCAGGGCACCTGAGGCCGAGGCTGGGACATAAGAGCAGCGTGGCATCCATCTCAGTTGGTCCTGTCTCTGCACTGGAGCCTGACCACAGGTACCAGCTGAAGAGGTTGCTGCCACTGTGAGTCCAGGGAAGGAGCACAAGTTCCTCATCGCTGGACACGGAAGAGTTGGGACAAAGGCTGAGTCAAGCAAAATTTGTAGTAAATGAAATGTATTTTTTCCAGTGGTGACAAATTGGGCGTCTATGGGTCAAATTCTGTTTATAGATATGTCTTAGTTAGTTTTTAGATGTTCAAATTTGAGTGATTTTTGAAGGGGCGCTTTTTATAGCCCTCATAATTCTGTCTTCTGACAGATGACCCTTCTCACACATCTTTCTTCTTGCCTGCCTCCTGTGAGGATGTGAGTTGACTCCTACCTTTAAGATCATTATTTCTTACTTTCTCTTCTACAGGGATCCCTCTGCTTAGATGCTTCATGGTCTTAGGCATCCCAGGCTCATTTTCCTGCTTCTTTGTTTAGAGCTACTGTCCTGGCTCTGTGTTGAGATTCTGAAATTAGCTTACATCCTTGTTCCTAGAAATACTGTCATATTGGACTGACTCTGACAGATCAGTTTCTGCTCAAGGGAATCAAAAGAGATGGTATTGCTTTATCTTATATAAATTGTGTGTGTGTGTATATGTAGGGGGGATGTCCTGGGGACTGAACTCAGGGTCTTGTGCATGCTAGGCCAGAACTTTACTACTGTGCTACATCTCCAGGCCCTGAATAAATAAATTCTTAAAACAACTTTGATATAAGTTATAAACCATCAAGTTTAATCACTTAAAGTATACAATAGAGATAATTCTCAAATGTCCTAGAGAAGATAGGTAGAATAAAGGAGTAGTTTCTAGACTGTGATGTTTCATGGACCAGAAAAACTTCAAAAGAAATTTTGAGAACCAAGGCCAACTTTTTGCTGTGCTGAATTAAAGGTTTTAAGTATAGAAACAACCAGCTAGCATCAATCATCATTATCATCTTGTTTTATAAAAGGACATTTAAACACTAAAAAGAGAAAAACTATACAATTTCAGATAAAAGAACTATCATTTTATTGAATGCTGTTAAATTCCTTGTTTCAGGACCATTGGAATAAATTGCTCCCATAAACAAAGTACCTCAAAGCTTGGTGGCTTAAAACAACAATAATTTCTTTTGGGGTAGTTTTGACTCCTAGAACCATAGTAATACTTCACATGCCCTTCATGTGCCCACAAGAAAAAAGTTAAGTGAACTCGGACATGGTGGGATTTGGAACCACAAAATGCAATAGGAATACTAAAAAAAGAGCCAAGTATTACAAATAAGTAACAGCTGTGCTAGAAGAAGTTGGGGTGGGG
>PVKN010026804.1:0-13709 GCA_004027915.1 Capromys pilorides | reverse complement strand
GGCTACATTGGTGCAAATTCTAAGTGCAAATGCTGGGCGTCACCTCTCCTATAAGACAAGTGGATTCTGTTAAAGTACGTTTTAAAGAGAATGCACTGGGGATCAGAAGTAAGGAAAAGGGCACAAAAGTCCCAAAAGGGAGATATTTAGGTTCCAATTATTTGAGTTTATCCAAGAAACAGATGAACCCTGTTGACTGAAAAGTAAGACAAACAAAACAAAGATGACAACAATGTGATTTCTTTATGCAGAGTGACTCTTTCGTGCCCCTCTTTAAGATGCATCAGGTTCTTCTGTTCTGTAAGCTCTGACAGTCCCTGCAGGGGAACGGGCATGGGATTCCCGAGGTTCTTTTGTAGGACATTAAACCAAGTCAGCAGGTGGCACAAAAATAGCCACAGATTGTTCTGGTGTAGTTCCCCGCTGGGAATACACTTGGCTTAGGAGTCCAGGGTCCAAAATTTACAGGAGATGCCTGATAAACCTGTAAGAGTTGGAAAGCTTTCATTTATGTTGGAGAATAAAGTCAGGAATAATGATTTCTTAATGCAGCACACTAGCTAAGGGTATAATTGTTTTGGGAACACAGAGGATCTGACTCAAGTTTTGGCTTGGCCTGTGAGCATGTGCCGTGTTGGGTATATTCTTGGCCTTGGTCCAGCCATCCACCAGATAAAGATTATGTTCTATGTAAATCACAGAGGTAAACTGCAAGGATTAAATGAGGTAATACAATGTAAGCTGCTTAGTGTCGTGTCACTAATACAGTAAATGCTGAAACAGGTGACTGTTTTCTTAGGACTTGGTAGAAATTTTTATTGGTGAGGCAAATGATAGAAAGATGATTTCAAGTTTTAAAGGAGTAGGTATGAGACCAATTTGAAGAGGAGTGGACATCACTGGGAAGGACATGGGACAGGAGAGTAGCCATAGGGTCCTTGGAGAGAGGATGTTTATCATAAAGATTTTTATCAGGAAGGTAGCACAGACACCCAGGAGACTAGCACAGCAGTGGCCTCAGGTCATTTCTAAATTTGAAAGGAACTAGGACTGAAAGCTTCAAGGCATATTGTGAATGCATGGGGCCAGCCTGGAAGGGAGTCTGAATTTCAGGTGAAATGCAGGAAACAGGGAAAATAAAAGTGAGAAACCAGACAGAAGCAGAAATTCATGCCCCAAATAAGATTTCACATTTGTCTGGGTTGTTATGGGTTTATGAAGTACTCTTACACTCATTACCATTTTTTTTATGGCACAGAAGAGCAGCTGGGTAATAGAAACCTGGCAGGCTAAAGCGAGAGCCTCAGCTATCGAGAGCTAGAAGATCTGTGAGGAAGGAGTGCATGCAAGGTCAACCGGGGCTAGCTGTGAGATGCCAGCGTCACCAAAAGGAATTGTGATCACAAGTATCTTTGGGCCTCAGTTTCCCCATCTGCTAAAGGATGATAGCTATGGTGTCTGCCTCAGCGGGTTGTCATGAGGATTCGATGGCATGCACACACAATGTCTCATGGCAAGTGTATGAACGGCTGTGAGCTCCTCAGTGGTGAGGAGTGTTGGATACTTGGTGAGGAAAGGAACCTGGAATACACCTGGGGTGGGCTGAGACGGCAATGGAGACTGGGCAAGGTGGTACGTGCCTGTAATGCCAGCTCTTGGGGGGCTGTAAACAGGTGGATCACTGAGTCTGATCTAGTAGTGAGACCCTGAACACTCTGTAGATCCTTCCCTAAAATACAAAAAGAAAGAAAAAAAGAATAGTGACAAAAGAAAAAGTAAGAGGACCTGAATCAAAACAGTTGCCCAATTTGATATTTTGGGCCTAATTTTGGAATTATCAAAGCTGAAAGCTGTACTCCTTGTCTATCTTTATTTCCCTGACATTCCATCCTCACACTGGGCTACACAATGGGCTACTTTTCTCCTATAGACATCTCTCTGGCCCCTGTTTTGTCAGTGAGTTTTATGTGAAATGCCAAATTCCTGCTATGAGGTACAAGGCCCTTGCAGAGGGTTAAACAAACATCACTCAGATTCAGAGAGAGGGAGATGTTTTCTCAGTCTATTTGTGAAGAAGTTGGTACTTGCTATAAATACTCGTGAGTAGCTAAAGGTTTAGCCAGGTCTAGGAGCTGTCCGTGGAAAGCTCCCTTGGAGAATAAGGGCTTATATATAATTCTAAGCCTTACCAGATTTCTGGTAAATGATCATTGTCCTTTAGCTGGGGGACACAACTTCTCAGCAATATTACCAGCCTTTGTTCATTATACCTTTGCAGGACCCAAGAACCCCTTATTCTTCCTACTTATAGAAACCTTATTATTGAGTTTATATCCATTAACTGTTATAATTGACTTTTCTTCCATCTACTATGCTTGCACCCACCATTCCATCCATCCATCCATCCACCCACCCACCCACCCATCCATCCATCCATCCACCCACCCACCCACCCATCCATCCATCCATTCACCTATTTATCCATCCATCCATCTATCTATCCATCCATCCATCTATCCCATCATCCTTCAACACCAACACTTACTTTATATTATTAGAGTTTGTACCCTGTTCTGAATAACTTTCATTCATGGCTTCAACTGTTAACCTATATGGATTTTTGTGATGTTTTGTCAGCTTCAGTAGATTAAAAAAACTCTTAATAGATTAAGCAAGCTCCTGGGTGTGTCTCCTGCGTGGGTCATAAAGGCCCTAGGTACTATACACGGCCCCTTGCCCATGCCTCTCTGGCACTATTCTCTGTTTCCCACTATTGTTTGCTCTACCTTGCCTTCTGCCAAGTGATTTCTGCCTTGGAGCCTACTGACAATGGACTGAATCTCCTTAAACCATGAACCAAAATAGACCTCTCCTCCTCTAAACTTTGGGTGTCTGGTATTGTGTTAAGCCATGGGAATGCTGACTGACACAACTTTCCAAATTACCTTATCCTTTGATATCTTCTAGCTCCTCAATGTAGTAGATTTCTGGGTCTCATTAACTTAATTTTCTTCTATTCCACAGTTATTTAGGCTTGTGATCTAACACAGGTATGTTCAATCTGTAGGAGGAAGGATTCTGGAGTCTTTAATGAATGGTTGAAGTTTGGAAGGATGATCATTTTAAGTGAAGAAAGCAGGTAGTTTGTGGTGCATCTTGAGAATGATTTTTGACAACTAAGGCTTGATTGTTCTAGTCTTTGCTATTAATCAATATTAAGGAAAAATATGCTGGTAATCTTACTCACTGCATCTTCTGGACTCTTCCCCACAATCACAGAATTATAGAACCCCTTCCAAGTGGCCAAACTTCCTTTGTGAGGAAAGCAAGATGATGGACTGAAAGGATACAAAGGCTAATCTACCCCTGAATCGCTTCCTTTCACTTTCTGGCGAATAGGTGGTAAGGACCTTTCCTAACTGCAGCTCTCATAGTGCCAGCTCCTGTCAAAAGAGACTAAAGAATAAACTTGATTCTTTGGCATCCAAACCACTTGTGTGTGTGTGTGTGTGTGTGTGTGTGTGTGTGTGTGTGTAGGGGAGGTTGCAAGCTTCAACCTTTAGGAATGTATTAGTACCTGACAAGGATAAGATTGCTAACAACACTGCAAAAAACTCCATGGTCGTCACAAGAGTTGTCCAGTTTTAGGAATTTCTTCTTTTTCATATATGCCATGACCACCATGACTCTTGGCGGTGTTCAGACCTTCCTGGAGACCCAGTATCTTACAATGCCAGTTCATCCAGCTCTCTTTTGGTCATCGTCTTTTCACAGACATGACTGCAAAAACAAGTGTGGCCTTCCCACCTGTTCCCTGGTTTTCCTGCTCCATTTGCGGTTCTCATAAAGACTTTAAGCAATTAGGCTGTTAGGTTGTAGCACATGTTAGTGTAAAATTATGGAATTTAGGATTTTAATGAGTTCAGGTGCCTTACAAAAGAACTCCCCATGATCCTGTCCCACCCTTTGTCCATAAAATTATATGACTTTAGAATTGAGGCCTCTATGCAGCCGGGGCTAAGCCATTTTATTTAAAGAAAAAAAAATTGACCAGGGGGAGGAAAAAAATCCAACACAATTCTATGCAGATTTGTTCATAAATCAGGCACTGCAGCAGCTGTGCAACACATGTTGGCAACCCGGAGTTTGTGGCTAGAACTTGAAAGATAAACATGAACCTGCTTCCACAGAGGAAAATCTGTTCACAGCGAGGAGCTGACCCTGTTCTTTAAACAAAGCTCATGGTGTAGTAGCCTGCTGCGCCCTGCTCCCTGTTGCCACTTGGTGATGAGGGTCACACGAAGAAGAGACCAAAGAATGAGGAGTGATTTAGCCAGGGCACGAAGGAGTGAGGCACAGGCCCTGAACAGTGGGCACAACCTGACTCTTGCACTCAACATTTGAAGACCCAATTAATGAGGTCAGTGGAGCAGGCCGATTATTCACATGTATTTTCAGAGGTGAAAGATCCTTTACCCTGGAGCTAAGTAATGTAGAAAGAACTCTGCATTTGATGATGAAAAGTAGTCCTCAGACTTAGGACCTTTTAAATGTATGTGTGTCCTCAGCGCTTCTACCGAGCCTTTTGTTTGCACTGGATATACAGAGAAGGGAAGGACAGAAGGATCCATCCATCTCCTGATTTGCTGCCTTTGCTCTGGCCTGGTGCCAACAGGAACTGCCTGGGAGCTCCAGCTGTTTCCTTGGTCCAGGTATTCCTTGTGGAACACAGTAAGATATAACGTATTTCTTAGCTGACTTTTTATAGGAATGGGTGTTCTCAGCCAACTTGCCCCTCTGAGCTTCAAGCAGGGAGAACACTGGGTAATGGTGGAGACAGCTGTATAGCAGTATTGTAGAGGCTAATACAGGAGTGGGATCAGTTAACTAACCCTGACTCTTGGTGATAGAAATTTCTCCAAAACAGTCTTGGTTTATTTATCTCATTTCATCTTTTCGTAAATAGAAAGGAAAGAGCGTTATCAGCTCATATCAGAAAAATCAGCATGACGAGCTTCTCCAGGAGAAGCAGCAGCCCACTGTCTTTTCTTCCTTTTATGCTGCTGGCTGTAATCCTCTGGCGGGCCTTCCACACTCTGCACCACGCTGGTTCAGTTCAGTTGGGTGTTACAAGCAGATCATTAGTTAAACCACACCACGGCTTAGGAACTCGGCTAGACCTTGCCTGAAACAAATTAATAAAAGGGCTGGAGGTGTAGCTCAGTGTGAAGGCCTTGGGTTCATTTCCCAGTACCACCAAAGGGGTAAAAACAAGGTTAATTTCTAGGACAGGGTGCTGTTAGTGAATCCCAGGTTGAATTCTTGGTTCTGTGTTTCAAGAATGTTACCTCAGTATACTCTTCACAATAAGCTGTTGGTCAGCTCTGAAGGCCTTTTTTCAACACTAGTTGATTTTTTTAACTTAGTAAAATGTTAATAAGCCTAGAAGAATGACTTTTGGTACTAATCCTGGTGACCCCTGATCATTCTGTTATCCAAAAGAAACTAAAGGAAAATTCATCCTTAAGACACACATCACACACTCACACACACACACACACACACACACACACACACACGTGATATATCATGATTAATAAATGAATAGAGCTATTTGTTATTTATTATTTAAGCCTTCAGTACTGGCTGGCTTGAGTGATACATGAAATATAGGCAGGTAATTTATTTATTAGGAAAAAAATAATGATTTTTTCCCCATAGCATAACCCCCTATGACCCAAAACAGCAAGAGCTTTATCAAATACAAATACGATGGCTTGTAATTTTAGAGTCTTCTAGAGCATTGTAACTGACAACCTTTTTAACATAAGTACATTGAGCAAATAATTTATGGGCATATTCTGGGAATATTTTAGGGTGTTTTATTACTACTTCTGAAAGCTATGGCATGTTATTGATTTTGGTATATTAATATAACCTAAAAGGGAGGGCACATACTCAACTCCTAATCCACATCAGCTTTGATGGCAAACAATATATTTTAGTGAAGGAAGCCTTGAACCAAAACAGCAGAGGTTAACAATTACACATCATAGCCAAAAGTTTAAGATAATGAATTTCGTTCATTATAGAACTCCCACATTGGGGACTGAAAGACGCTTTCTGTATTCGCTTCATCTAAATTCCTCAGCTACCATTTATCAGCGCAAACTTCTTGTTTCTGGAACCCATTTATCTCCGGCCACTTCCTTGGGATTCAGGAAGCTTGGCTTCTGCTGGAAGAATAAACATTCTTCCTTTCCCACAAACACATTTTAAAGTAGATTGGGGAGCTTGTTTACTTGAGCTTATTGAGTTCTTTTTGCTTCTATTTACTATTTTCACATAATTTCTAGATGAATAATGCTTGAGTTATTGCATTTTAACTCTGTTCACTTGTTTAGATCCAGAGCTTAAAAAACAAAGCAAAGCAAAACAAAACAAAACAAAACTCAAAGACACCATTGTTCAGATTCCTGTCTCCAGCATTTAAAATCCTCCCTAAATTGTCCTTACTACCTGAGGCCTTCGACAATAATCAGTGCCAAAGCCAAGCAGGTATCCTACTGTCTCGGAAACTCACCCCATCACTCCTGCGTGTATCGCTGCAGCTCCCAGTGTCCTGGCTTTTGCCCCTCCCTGCCCCCCATGCTGTTTTGTGTGTGACCATCTTCCTGATCTTTCAACACATAATTATCCTGTCCTCCTCTGAAGTCCTATGTCCCTCAGCAGCTCTCCCTTATGGTTTAGCAATTTTACTAATTTTGCTAATTCAAGTGGCCTTAAATTAGTCCTAGTTTCTCTTTCAGATATGTCCTGTGTCGTGATGGGCTATCTGAATTCAAGGAAAGGAGTCCTTCAGTAACATCTTCTTCAGAGTCTTATTTTGCTTAAGCAGCAGCTGACCAGACCCCAGCAAATCAGTAGATACTGACTTCAGCAGGTATCGCATTTAAAGTCTATTGAAATGTAAGCAAACCTGACAACACCTGAAAGGTAGCTTAGCCTAGCTTCCTTGGATGATTAAAAAGTTGTATCATGACCAGGAATTTTATATAATTCTGTTCGGATGTTATTTAGAGTGATTTTTCTTTACTATTACTATTACTATTATTGTTATTATTAATTATTAATTATTTTTCACTGTACCAGAGATTGAGCTCAGGAAACTTTATTGTTTTTAAGTAACATTTTTTCATGATAAATACTTCTATTAGACTTGAAAATTTGAGGAAAAAAGCTAAGGAAAGAACAGAATATCCTATAATTACTTCACCTAAACAAGTACTAGTATCTTGGTAAACACACCCCAGCACTACTTTCTGTGCTTAGCTGTTGCTCTGTGTATGACACATGCATACACATTTGGACATGATTTGCTATTACCCTTCACTAATTTCATAGGATAACTTAGCAGAAAACAAGTAGCAGGGCTAAAAGGACACTTGTAACATAGCGAGATGGGTACATATGCTTATATATGAGCCTATCTGTGGAAGTACTTTTAACAAGTGTCACACACGATATATAGTTTAGAAAACTGTTCCTGTATGTGTTCATAATATGGTTTTAATGGTTGCTTAGTAGGTGTTATATTTTATTTAATCAGTTCATTATTCTTGGACACTAGGGTTTAAGCTTTTCAGTTCTACATGTGATATCGAAAATAAGCTTTCTTTTAGGTAAATATTTTGCACATTTTTTGTGACTTTCTC
This sequence comes from Capromys pilorides, assembly GCA_004027915.1. Classification (NCBI taxonomy): domain Eukaryota; kingdom Metazoa; phylum Chordata; class Mammalia; order Rodentia; family Capromyidae; genus Capromys; species Capromys pilorides. Next base: position 5,994 of record PVKN010026804.1, on the reverse strand, counting down.
AGGATAGATTACTAAAGTGAAATTTCTGGAGTGGCAGAGCATGACTATTTTAAGGCATCTAAGGCTGCCTGAAAAACTACCTTTCATAAGGACAGCGTTGGTTTGTAGTATTATGGCCAGCCATTGAGGTGGGTGCTGCTGCACTGTTTTAAAGTCATTCCTCTTAAGCTTGAAAAACCAAGGCTGGGAGAGCAAAATAGAGTTTATAATGGGGATGGTAGAGGGAAATAAGGAAAAAGAGATGGGGGAGGAGGAGAAAGGGAGGAGAGGGAGGAGAGGGAGGGAGAGGAAGAGAAGGAGAAGGAGGAAGGGGAGCGAGGGGGAGAGAGAGGGAGAGCTATCCCAGTGGCTTGTGCTTCCTCAGTGTCAGACTCGATATACTGGTGAGTACCACATAGTGGTGAATACATTGTGTCAACTGGGCTAGATCGCCTGGGTGGTTCCACACCCTGCGCCCGTGGGGCTCTGCCCCGCCCTAGGGTGGGGAGGGGCTGCCCCAGAGTGAGTGACTTAGCACAAAAAGGGCATATCAAGGGGCTGAGGAAGGATTCAGCGCCACTTCCTTGGAGGAGCTTGGGTCTTTACAGCAGCGGCCGATGCCACTTTTTCAGGGGCACTCCACATGGAAGGAAGAGAGATAGGCTTGACAAGACTGACACTGCAGCTGCTGCTCCTCCTCTGCTCTTCACTGTTCTCTGCCACCATGAACTGCTGTGGTCTGCCTTGGAGCCAGCAGAGTATGGACTGAAACCTCCACTAATTGTGAGCTACATAAACCTTTCCTTCCTTCATTTTGAGCGTCAGGTGTTTGTCCCAGCAACAAGTGAAAAGTAATTGAGGCAGCTACCTACCTGCTGGAAGTCTTTATTGGTTTCTAAGGAACCAAGTTTCACCTCCTGAGCCAGGCCTTTTGTAATCTGTTCTCAGACTACTCTTGAGCCTCACAGCCCACTCTGTCCTACATTCAACCCCATTAATCTCCTCTTATGCCCAGCATCCTTCCTGGGCCAAACCTGGATCTGACCCCAGATAACCTGTGTCCTCTTGGGCTTTGCCCCTGGGGCAGTGCTCATCTCCATCAGAGCAAATGAATGTGGCTATGGATTAATCCTAGTGCATGTGCTAATATGTAGTACATTTGTCAGAAAGGAAGTAACACAGCTATTAGCCTTATGAAGCCTCGAATGCTCACTGGGGCGTGCATGCAGGAGTTGCCAACTCCTTTTGCCAAGTAGCTTGCCACGCAGTGTTTTGAACTGATTAGGCACTGTTCAAAGGAAGAAGCACAAGGGGCCAAGAATCACATGGAAGAAATGTTTGTCATCTTTATGTGCGAGGGGAATGCAAAGCACTCTACCGAGAGCCCACCTTATCTCTGTATTCCATCAAGAACACAGGGCAACTGTTGTGATTTGTAGCTAGTTGTCCCCGCAAAGCCTCATGTAAATCATGGGGCTGTCAAGCGAGTGGGTTGAGGGGCGGGGCTTCAGGGGGCGTGGCCAAGAGAGGCGCAAACCGTTAAACTGACAGCAGGCGCTGTCAGGGGTTCCCCCCTCCGCCCACGCAGGAGTCGGTATAGCTCAGAGGCATGGAGCAGATCATCCTGGACATGGCAGCGCCCCAGCCCGTCTTCCAGCCCCTATAAAGTGGGGGCAGCGTCTTGAAACCTCCAGGAACTGTGAGCTAAATAAACCTTTCCTCCCCTAAGCTTGTGTGGCGGGTATTTGTCCCAGCAACGACAGAACAGTAACTAAAACAACAACGAAGGTCAGTGAGGCTGTGAGGAGAAAAGGAACGCTTCAAATTGCTGGTGGGAGCGTGAACTAGTACAACTCCTAGGGAAATCAGTGTGGAAATTCCTCAAAAATCTAAAAGCAGAAATTTCATTTGACTGAGCCTTTCCTGTCCTGGGCATATTCCCCAAGGAGTGAAAGGAGTCTTTAAAGCGCATGTATAGTGATATATGCATACGCATGTTTATAGCAAGGCAATTCACAGTGCCCAAGCTCTGGTAACAGCCTGGGTGGCCATGGAAAGACGAACAGATAAAGAAACAGTGGTGTGTATATACAGTGGAATGTTATTCATCTATGAAGAGGAATGAAATCATTTTTTGGTTCTAGGAAAAGGATGGATCTTGACACTATGATGTGAAATATTATATGGATTCTTCTGTATGAGGGATACAAAATATCAATAAAGAGCAAAATGAAGGAAAGATAATAGGAACCAGAAAGGTGGTGGTTTTGGAGATTGGGAAGAGGATCAGGGAAGGTGGGGAAGATAGGCAGGGGATACAGTGATGATAGAGATGTGTTTTGTATACCAGTTCCATGAAATAAATGTAAGTGTTCTTATTTATTTGGTATGGAGTTTCACTATACAATTGGAACTCATAGTGATCCTCCTATCTCACACTCCCTAGAGTTGGGATTACAGGCATGTGCCATGAGGCCCAGTCTTGGCAGGCAGCTAGGGTGTACAGGATAGGGCTGGCATAGCATGCAGTACCCAGGATCAAACCCAAGTCCTTGTGCCTGCCAGGCAGGTGCTTAGACTGCTGCCAAGATGTCCCTGGCCCAATAAATGCAACTGTTATATATTATAAACATACTCTAATAAAATATGGGATATGGGGCTCACATAGCATTGGGCACATACTCGGTAGTTGAGAAAGGATAAAACCTTTATAGAGACAAAACTTGTGATATTCTTAGAGCCTGGAACATGAGTGTGGGGTTCTTAGTTTTTATGTAGAATGAAATCTTGTTGTGTGCTGAGATCTAGACAAGACGTTCAAGTGGATGGGGAAGAAGATTTAATGCATTTTGAATGAAAATGTCTTGGTCACTTTAACTCATTGCTGGGACAAATACCTGACACTCAAAAGGAAGGAAGGAAAGGTTTATTTAGCTCACAGTTTGTGGAGGTTTCAGTCCATACTCTGCTGGCTCCAAGGCAAATGGTGGTAGTTCATGGCAGGAGAAAACAATGGAGAGCAGAGGAGGAGCAGCAGCTGCAGTGTCCATCAAGCCTCTCTCTTTCTTCTGTACTGACTGCAAAGACCAGCGTAGAGCTCCTCCAAAGTGGCACATCTGTAAAGTGGCATGACAAAGACCAGGACTTCTCTGAGAAATCAGGGTGGGGAATCCTTCCTTAGCTCCTTTGTAACCACTTTTTGTGATGAGTCATTCTGGGGAGAGCCCCTCCAATCTCCCAAGGTGGTACCCATCTTGCCCCAGGGTGGGCCTAATTATGCCCCAGGGTGGGCCTAATCAAGCCCCAAGGAAGGCCTTTCCCTCCCTGAGGGGAGAGGCCCCCACTGCTTGGAATGCTGCATCCTATTGTCCAAGTTGACACAATGTATCAACCACTACAGAAAATATGACATGAGGAAAACATGATTCTGAGAAGCTTAGTTTTCTTACGAGACAGACTCAGCCGGGAAGAGGTGAGGTAAATTATTCAGGAAGTGGATGTAGCACCTAAGATGTGAAGAAAAGAGGATTGGATAAGACCTTTTGCTTGTCTTTGCTGGACTTCAGTGTCACTGGTCACTAGTCACTAGAACACACATGCATTCCTGACACAAACATGTGAACAGAGGGCCAATGCGCTCTCCATAGACACGGGACATAAAGGATCCAAAGACCTAGACTCTGAACTTCTCTTGGGCCTGTGGCTTCCATTCTGTTGGGCCCACTTTGATTCCTTTGCATGTGGAGAACAGGAGTCCACTCCATGCATACATGGGTGTGCTGATGTTGGCCTCCCACTTTCTTATACCTGGGTGTCATAGTTTTTGTCTAGTTGTCCCCGCAAAGCCTCCTGAAGTCATGGGGTAGACTTCCGGAGTTTGTGATTAACTCATGATCCACTGTGATTATGGATGTGAGTGCTACACCCAGTTGGGGTCCCATAGCCCGAGTGCAACTTAAGGGACACAGACTTGTTCTCTGCAGCCATGGTTGCTGTGACTCCTCCCTTTTGCTCTTGATGCTTTGCTGCCCTCTGTTGCCATGAACTGCTGCCCTCTGCCATGTGCCAGGCTGCCTTGGAGCCATCTGAGTATGGACTGAAATGTCCACTAACTGTGAGCTGAATAAACCTTTCTTCCCTGCATTTTGGGTGTCGGGTATTTGTCCCAGCAGCAAGAGAGGAGTAACTGAGATGCTGGAGAAATAGGCCTTGGCCTCTCTGCTACTCTGCTTGCCTCAGCCGTGGGGTGAGCTCAAGATCTAAGCCAAACCTCTCAGAATACTTCATCCTTTCAGCGATTTGTGACCAAAGCCAGGCCAATAAAATTCTTCTTTTGAGATTTTATATCTGGAACTGGGAAGATAAAAATCTTAATTTATTTCGCTCTGATCATAGAGTGGTATGAATGTGAGGACAGAAATGGTTTTGAAAGGTAAGAGAATGATGCAAGTGTCGGAGACAAGCAGGGATGAGTAGAAAGAGGCAGAGAGAGCATAGGAGAAGAGAGGTCTGTTGGGTTCCCACATTCAGAGCTGTCTGGAAACCCCTTATCCTGCAGGTCTTTCTTTCTGTTTTGTAAGCTACTCCAGTGCCCTTCTGGTAAATTCCTTTTACTATTTAGCCTAGCTCAGTCTGATCAGATCTGATGATGAAATTCATGCCATGGACAGCTTTGGAATCTTACAAGGACTGGAAGCCCCAAAAGGATTGCTTTGCACCTTGAAAAGCTTGCTCAGCTATATCATAATAACTAGATATATAGATATTACATATGATAGCTATTGAACATCTGCTACGTGTCAGGCGCCATGCTCTGTGCTGAAAATAAAAGGTTGATAGACAAGATTCCTGGCCTCCAGATACTTTTAGTCCAGCATGACTCAATATGAGAAGGGAAGCTCAGTGTAATAGGAGATTCTGTCAGGGCCATCAGATGCAATTTGGGGGAGTGAGAGTCCCCACTCCAACTGGGAGTGGTTGGAGCAGCGCTGAAGGTGTGTTCTCTGTAACTTCAGGAACCCCTCTGGAAGAGCTATCTGACTTCTGTTGCCCACAGACTATATATTTAGTGCCCTCAAGCAGCCTGCCTTGTGGCCACCACCCTGCTGTGACAGTGTGATTTGCAAATAATATCTGTGCTCTGAGACTGTCTCACTGGAGTTAGCGAGAAGAAAGGACAGAGATTAGAATCGACATTTATTTATTTTTCACTTTTAGGTTAGCTTGGTGTGGGTTGACTGGTTTTCAGGATCTGATTATTCCCTCCCTGAAGGTTCTGTGGTCAGACACCAGCTGCGAGCCTCTGTTACCATGGGTGACAGTTTCCTCCAATAAAGGACTGTGCATCTTGTTGCAGAGTGGCAGACAGAGCAGCTAATCGATACAGCCTGGGAGATAGGCTTCCCGCGCCTAGTGGCTCCACCGCACAATGAGAGCTGCACCCCAGGGGTTCACGGAACACAGGCCAGTGACTGGGTCTTTGATCGGAAAAGACCTCACTCACCAGGGCTTCTGGTCCACAACAACGCTCTATGCTCTTCTAAGGTGGCCTCAGCACTTCCAGGATTTTTACAGCCCTGCCTCAGGCAGCCCTCCAGGGAAAAGCTTCTGCCAAACCTTACGCAGCCATGTGTGAATGATACTGAATATTCCATTTCACTAAAAGCCATCAGGCTTTTCCTCCGGGCTAGCAGTAACCGTGTTCAAGCATTAGATTGAATGGGGGAATCACTGAGCCTAAAGACCTCAGGATGGCTTAGGAGTGTTTAGTGTGCTCACAGAATAGTCAGAAGCCAACCAGTCATCCATCCAACTCATTTATTGAGTAAACTTGAAAGGAACATTGGCAATATGCCAGGTGTTATGTCAAGGCCTGAGGATCTGAAGATGGCTAAGGGTGTTTGGTACCCTCCAATACCACACTTAACTGTGTGTTGCCTCACAACAAGAATACCTAGGACTTAACAGAAATCCTCCTCTGTACTGTCCCAATAAATAGAATATTTAGAATTGGGT
>PVKN010026803.1:0-13716 GCA_004027915.1 Capromys pilorides | reverse complement strand
CTGGCCTTGAGCTCACTTTTGTAGCCCAGGCTGGTCTCAAACTCGCATCGATCCTCCTGCCTCAGCCTCCCAAGTGCTGGGATGACAGGCATGAGCCATCACGTCCCACTTGTTTTGTTTTTTTGAGAAAGGGTCTCCCTACATAGCCCAGGCTGACCTCAGACTCCCAGTGATCCTTCTGCCTCAGCCTCTGGAGCGCTGGGATGACAGGTGTGTGCCACCACTCCTGGCTCCCAAGGGTCACTTTGAGGCCAGCTCCCTCTTTCCCGTGGGAGGGCACCCCACACTGTATGGAGTCTGCCTCATCCTTGGCTTCTACCCACTTGATGTCAGCAATGTCACCCTGAACCTCACTGTGACAACCAAGATGTCCCCAGGCACTGAGAGGCAATGACCCCTAGTCAGGGGCTTGAACACAAGACCCAGGCCCTGCAGGTACATACAGCTGCCCAGCCAGCGTGTGGGCCCCAGGGGGCCCCGCACCATCTCCCTGCTCCTCCTCCTCCTCTTCCTCGGCCCCAAAAGCCATCTGGGTGCCTGACAGGTGCAGCACAGCGGCGCCCCCACAGCTCCGGGTGCAGAAGGCGCAGGCCATGTGCTCCATCTTGGTGGCGATGTCACTGACCACCACCACCTGAAAGGGGCGCAACGCCTGCTGGACGAAGCCCTGCTCCTGTGTCTCATACAGACAGCCCAGGAGCTCCAGGGAGCCCCGCTGCAGCGTGCAGCCCTCGCTGTGCGCCTTGCCGTGGATCCAGCCCAGCAGCTGCGCCTCCAGGCCCGGCGTGATGACCCAGTGCAGCGTCCTCTCCAGGTAGCTCCGCGTCTCCCCATTCAGGAGCCCGAACAGGAAGCGCACGGTGACCGCCAGGAAGCTCCGGTCTGAAAAGGCGTACTCCGTCAGCAGTGCGGCCACCTCAGGCTGGGGGTCCGCGATGCCGTCCCCGCCTGCCAGGGCATAATGCATGGCTGCGAAGAACTCCTGGAAGCTCAGGTGAATGAAGCTGTACAGCTGCTCGCAGCCGATGTCCTTCTGGAAGACGCTCACGCTGAGGAAGGCAGAGACGTCGGCGCCTGCCAAACCGTGCCTCCGCAAGTCCTGCTCCTCAAAGAGGACTTTCTGCTGCCACAGGCCCTCTGCAGCCAGCGAGCACAGGCCCCTGTGGTCCGGGGGACCCTGCAGGGTAGGGGTGCCAGGCCTGGGCTGCAGCAGGTTGAGCAGGTAGAGGGTGTACACGGCCGTGGTGGTGCGCGAAGGCGGCCCGAGGAGTTCGCCGTCGTCCTCCAGCTGCTGCCGGAGGCAGGTGCAGACCACCCAGCACACCAGTGGGACGAAGCAGAGCGAGAACAGGGGCTCGCTGCCGCGCACGAAGCCAAAGGCGAGCGCCGCCTGCTCCGGCTGCCGGAAGAACCTGTGGAAGTACTGCTCCCGCTCGGCCTCCGAGAAGCCCAGGATCTCCGTGAGCCTCGGCTGCTGCAGCAAGCCCTGCAGCCTCTCCAGGGCACAGGGCCGCGTGGTGACCAGCAAGGACGCCTCAGGCAGCAGCCTCTTGGCCAGCAGGCTACTCAGCAGCAGCTCCGTGGGTCGCTGCTCGTCCCAGCCCAGGCCCCAGGGTCCCTGAGGGCCCTGGAAGGATGCGCGCAGCTCATCTAGGCCGTCGAGCACGAGGAGGACGCGCTCCGGGGTGCGGAGAAGCTCGGAGGGCCGCGCGCCTGGCCCAGGCCAGCAGCCGGCCAGCAGGTCGCGCGCGCTACGCTCCTCGGGGCCCCGGCTCAGCTCGCGGCAGTCCAGGTAGAAGGCGACGTCGAAGCGGCCCGCGAACAGCCGCCCGTCGGCCCAGTCCAGCACCACCTTGCGCGCCAGCATGGTCTTCCCCATGCCCGCTGCGCCCTGCAGCACCACGGTGCGCGGGGGCTCTGGCCGCTCCTCGTCGGGCTCGAACAGCGTCTCCAGGCGTGCTGCCACCCCCGGGGGACCTGCGTGGTCCTGCGACAGCTGCGGCCGCGTGAAGCGGCGCCCGAGGTTCACGCTCTCGCCCGGGCGCGCATTGCGATCCCGCATCAGCCGGAAGGTCCTGCGCACGTGCGCGCGGTAGGCATCGAGCAGTTCTAGGGGTGCAAGGGGACAAGAAAGATGGTCAGCAACACTGGCCGCCCTTGGGCACAGGCTGGGCTGGGACGAGACCTGCCTGGCTGTGAGAGCAGCTGTGATGGAAACTGTAGTTGAGTTTTTTTTTTTTTTTTTTGTGGGACCGGGGTTCGAACTAACGACCTTCTTGCACTTGCCAGGCAGGAACGTGTGCGATGGAGCTATGTCCCTAGCCCTTTAAGGTTTTAAAAATGTGTTACTGGGCCGGGGAGATAGCTCAGTGGTCTAAGTGCCTGCCTGATAAGTGCATGGACCCAAGCTGGATCCTGGACACCACATGTGGCACTGGCCTTACCCCCAGCCCACCAAGCCAGCCACCATGGTGCATGCCTATAATCCCAGCACTGGGGAGGCTGAAACAGGAGGATCAGTGTAAGTCCGAGCTGCATAAGTAGAACTTGTACCAAATACATTTTTTTAAAAAATGGCTGGTAGTGGTGGCGCAGGCCTATAATTCCAGCACTTGGGAGGCTGAGGCAGGAGGGACTGGTGTGAGTTCGAGACCAGCGTGAGCTGAAGGCCAGTCTGAACTGCATAGTGAGACCCTGTCTCAAAAAGACCAAAAAAAAAAGTATCACAGCCTGATGAGTTCGGACCCCATCTCAAAAAGACAGAAGAGGAAGAGGAGGAGGAGGAGGAAGACTACGACGAAGATGAAGAAGAAGACGACCACAACGACAACAAAGACTATAATAAGAATATAAACCGGGCGTGGTGGTGCACGCCTGTAATTCCAGCACTTGGGAGGCTGAGGCAGGAGGATTGGTGTGAGTTTGAGACCAGCCTGAGCTACAAAAGCGAGCTCAAGGCCAGCCTGAACTGCATAGTGAGACCTTGTCTCAAAAAAGACAAAACAAAACAAAACAAGAATATATTTTTTTTTATTTTATTTTTATTTTTTATTTTTAAGAATATAAAATAAGTAGGCCCAGCAATATGCAGTATGCCCATCTTGGATCCTAAATAATACCTCAAAAAAAAATTTTTTTTTTTTTTTTTTTGGTATTTAGTACAGGGTCCACAGGGTCTCACTATGAAGATTGGACTTGTAGTGATTCTCTTGTTTTCAGCCTCCCAAGCACTGGGATTACAGGCATGCCACCACATGGTCTCAGTCCCAGTCTCACCACACCCCAGGGGCAGGGCTGGCATGACAGTCCTGGGGTCAAACCCGGCTGCTGCGCTTTGCCTAAGCAGGCACTTTAGTCCGCTGAGCTATCTGGCCAGCCCTCCCAAAAAACGTTCTTGTTCCATGCCAATATTGAACAAGTGCCCCTCCCACCTGAGTGGGAGGCTGAGGCTGGAAGATCACCATGATGAGTTCAAGACCAGGCTGCGGTACATAGGGAGACCCTGATTCAAAAAATCAAAACACAGAGGAACAAACAAACACTCTTCCTGCTGCACAGTGGGCCACAGTACCTAATGGGCTCCCCAAGGATCACCTGGTCTTGGGGCACCAGGGAAGACTTCTGGAAGGCAGGCTGGCTGGCTCTCGGCTGAAGACAGGCTGCCAGGTGGAGTCCCTGGAAGGAAATTTGGGAGCATCAGCCCACGCACACAGGCAAAGTTGCTTCTACAATCAAACAAGGTCAAATCCTAAGTCCTAGGAGCAAGATCTTCTTTTGTGCATTATTACAGTAGTGATGATGGTGGCGGTGGTGACTTTGTTTTTTTGAGACAGGGTCTCACACATAACCCAGGCTGGCCTCCAACTCCCATCCACCATCCTTTGTCACCCCTCTGAGAGCAGGAGTACTAGGCATGCACCCCGATACAGCGCTAAGAACCACACATTCTAGATGGTGCTCTGTGTGAGTAGCAGGGAGGAATTTCATCTGGCCCCCGCGGAGGCAGAAATGACCCCCACCTGGTGTGGATCACTCACAGCCGGCCTAGGTTCCCAGGAGGCTGTCACACCACGGTGGCCTTGAGTTCACACGACGCTTCTTTTACTTAATGGCACTGAAGGACCAGCTTGTGACGCCTCCAGGGAGGGCAGCAGGTGGGCCTGAGACACCTGTGATCCCAGGATGCGGGAGGCTGAGGCAGGAGCATTGTCAGGACTTTGAGGCCAGCCCAGGCTCCATAGCAAGACTGAGACCCTGTTCCAGAACACAGAGACCAAACATATGTTGGCCAGGATGTGGAGAAACTGGAAACTCTGCGTGCACCAGGGGAGGCCATGGCTGAGCCTCAGGAATGCAGTCACAGACCACAGACCGTGAATCCAGCTATTACACGTCTGTCGGCATGAGCTCCAGGGCCAGGGCAGGGTTAGAGAGGAGACCTCGCTGCCTCAACCTCAGCCTCAGCATTTCCCCCAGGATGATTTCTGGCTGTGCCCACCAACTGTCCAGGAAGGATGGATCACTCTCTCTGTGTCTCTTTTTTCTTTTTTTTTGTGGGACCGGGGTTCAAACTCACAACCTTGCACTTGCCAGGCAAGCACTTGTGCCATGGAGCTATCTCCTCAATCCCTGGTGTCTCTCCTCAACGCCTTGTGTCTGTTTGTGTCTCTGTCTACCTGTCTGTCTGTCTGTCTGTCTGTCTGTCTGTCTGTCTGTCTGTCTCTCTCTCTCTCTCTCTCTCTCCTGCTCTGGCAATTAAACTCAGAGCCTTCACACCAAAGCCCAACACCTATTTATTTGTTTATTTATTTATTTGGTATAGGGTACAGGGAACTGAACTCAGGACCTTATGCTTGCCAGGCAGACACTGTGCTGCTGAGCTATAATTCCAGCCCTTACTTAATTATTTCTTGCTTCTCTTTCATATTGGGAATTGAACTCATGACATTGTGCTTGCCAGGAAGCTATCTTGCCACTGAGCTATCTCCGCTGCACCGCTGAACTTCGATGCGTACCTGTTTGTTTTTTTTAATTTTATTTATTTATTTGTTTGCTTGTTGTGTTTGTTTGTTTCTTTTTATTTATTTATTTTGTGGCTGGCTCAGCCTGCCCTGGTGGTGGCGCTGGCGCAGCATGTGGTGCCGGGGATCGAACCGAAGTCCCTGCAGTTGCCTGAGCCTTCCTACGCAGGCGCTTTAGACCACTGAACCATCTCACCGGCCCCCATGCGTACCTGTTTGCAACACATAATGAACACACTGCTCGTGGGCTTGCTCTTGCTGCTGTTGTACTCTGCAGACAGGGTTTCACGAGGACGCTAACTACCACAGGCTGCGTAACCTCGTGACCCTCCTCTGAGCACTGCGGCACCCTGACATCTTCCTCTTGCATAGCCTGGCCTTGAGTGCCAGCACCCAGGCTGTCCAGACAGATACCCGGGAGCTGCGCGCTCTGCCAAGGGTGCCCCCAGCTCCAACTCTCCTGGCTGAAGTGAACCCTAGACTCCTGTCCCCTCAGCCAGAGTGCTCTTTATCTCATGCCGGGGTCTTGGCAGCTCTCATGAACTTCTCCGAGGCCCTGCTAGATTAGGGTAGCCCTCAAGCAAAGACTGGTGTCCTCCTAAGAAAAGGAAGCCCAGGTGTACGTGTATGGGGGCACATACATCTGTAATTCCAGCAACCAGGAGGCTGAGGCGGGGGACCGCCAAGCATTCCAGGCCAGCCTGGGCTATACAGAAACCCAAGGCTACTTGGACTGTGTAGCAAGGCCCTGTCTCAAAAACAAAACAAAACATGTATTAGCCATGAGTGGCGGCACGCTCCTGAAATTCCAGTGCTTGGGAGGCCGAGGCAGGAGGATCTCTGCAAGTTCAAGGCCACCCTGGGCTATAAAGTGAGCTCAAGGCCAGCTTGAACTGGAGAGACCTCTCAAAAAGGAAAAAAAAAAAAAAAAAAAAAAAATCTACTGCCCAATCTCCATTCTATTGCCCAATCTTTATTATGCAGAACTGAAACACTGCACGTTAGGCAACGGCCCATTCCTTCCCTTTCAGGATGGCCTGTTTTTTGTTTTGATTTAGTTTTTTTGAGACTAGGTCTTGCTAGGTGGCCCAGGCTGGCGTAAACTTCCAGCCATCCTCCTGCCTCTACCACCCGGGAGCTGGGTCTACAGGGTGCATCGCCACACCCACCTTACCTTTATTTTTTCCCTTTCCTTGGTATTTTTGGGGGTTTTTTGGTACCAAAGCTAAGGATATTACACGTGTGTGTGTGTGTGTGTGTGTGTGTGTGTGTGTGTGTGTGTAACCGGGCATTGAACCCTGGTCCTTGCGCTTGCCAGGTAAGTGCTTATTCTACTGCGTTACCTGCCCAGCCCCAGGACCCAGGACCTTACCTTTGGCCAGGCAGGTGCTGTTCTGCTGAGCTACATCCCTAGCGCAAAATTTATTTTATACCAGGCATAGTGACGCAAGCCTGTAATCCCAGTGCTTGGGAGGCTGAGGCAGGAGGTGAGCTCAAGGCCACTTATCCTGGGTCACACAGTGAGACCCTGTCTCAAAAACAACAAAGAGAGGCTGGGGAGATAGCTCCATGGCACAAGCGCCTGCCTGGCAAGTGCAAGGTCATGAGTTCCAGCCCTGGTCCCTCAAAAAAAAAGCAAAAAAGCAAAAACAACAAAGAGCTGCAGGTGGGGCTGGGGAGATAGCTTCGCGGCATAAGTGCCTGCCTGCTTGGCAAGTGCAAGGTCATTGGTTTGAACCCCACTCCCGCCAAAAAAAACAAAAAACAAAGAGCTGCAGGAGAGAGCTGGACCTCAGATCAGGATGATGGGGTGAGCATCCGGGTCCCCTGACGGGGCCTCCGTGAGTCCTTACCCTCGTCCGCGTCCTCTCTCTGTCCCCTCTCCCACAGGTCCCTCCTGTGGATCTGCTCGAAGACGCCGAGAGCCAGCAGCCAGGCCTGGTGGCCGCCCAGGCAACCCACCAACAGCTGCGCCATCTCCAGGGCGCCTGCTGCCTCCATGAGCCCCCGGGGGATGCCGGTCCCGTCAGGCCCCACGGCCGTCCCCACGTAGAGCTTGAACCGCTTCAGCTCAGCCGCCTCCAGCTCCTCCAGGTAGGCGCACAGGCGGCGGAGGCCCGTCCCGGCCTTGGCCGGCAGCATGGGGCATGGGGCGCGGGCCGGCGGGTGTCCCCTCCGGCTTCGGCCTTGGTGCCCATGCCGAGGAAGGGGAAGTGGGAGGTTGGGAAACAAACCTGGCTTTCACTTCTGCCCTTGTGCGTGCCCTTGGCCTGGCCGGCCCGCCCTGCCCTCTCTTCCTGTCCCTGTTTGTCAGCTGTAGTGTCCAATGGCACCTTGAAGCCATTTGGCCTGGTGTGTGGGGGGGGTGATTGGGGTGCCTGCCTGTCCCCTGTCCTGGTTCTGTAAGGCAGGTGCTCTACTGGACCTACAACTGGGCACTGGATCTCGCCAGCAAACAGGAAGCTGAGGCAGGAGAAATTCATCCCCCCACCCCACCCCCTTTCTTCCACTGGTTTTTGCCCTGGACGTCTCAGGTCCCCCACAAGACCGAATTGGTCTTGTGCCTCTTAGAAGTGGGGGACCCCAGCAGGCCTGACCATTCCCAATTCTGTGAGGTCATCCACACGGGGACAGGGGATCAGGGCCTGGGGACATGGCAGGAGACAGAGTGGTGGTTATCAGGGCCTGCGAAAGATGGGCCTTTATCCCACCAGGATGAGGGTAGGGAGTGGTTTTTGGTTTTGCAGGATTTTTTTTTGAGACAGGGCAGTTGGGCAGTTCAGGCTGGCCTTGAACTCACTTTTGTAGCCCAGGGTGGTCTTGAACTCCTACTGATCCTCCTGCCTCAGCCTCCCAAGTGCTGGGATTACAGGCGTGGGCCAGCATGCCTGGCCCTGTTTTTGCTTTAATTGTGGTAAAATGTATGCCTCTTAAAATTTGCCATTTTAGCTTTGCTTGGGGTTTTTTTTTTTTTTTTTTTCTGAACCAGGGATCAAACTCAGTACCTTACACTTGCCAGGCAGGAACTTGTGTCCCTAAGCTGTCTCCCCAGCCCCCTGTTTTTGTTTTTTGAGACTGAGTCTTACCAAGTAAGACTGGCCTGGAACTCATGGCGATTTTCCTGCCTCAGCCCACCTGCTGCCCACACCCCCCTGGCTGATACTGTAAGCAGAAGATTTAGATATTAATGTTATAAGCAGCCAGAGAGGGCAAGGCCCTCAAAGAACCAGTGTGAAAGAGGAGACTTCAGAACTGTGGGTGAGACAGGCACCTTCACCGTGGGACAGACTTCTAGACAAAAGATTATTGTAATTTCCTCTTTTTTTTTTTTTTTAACTTTATTTATGTTATAGCAGGCTCAGCCTGCCCTGGGGGTGGGGCTGGCACAGCTTGTGGTGCAGGGGATCGAACCATGGTCCCTGCGGTTGCCTAAACTTGCCCAAGCAGGCGCTTTAGCCCACTGAGTTATTTCGCCTGCCCCAACCTCCGCTGTTTCTAAAATTTATTTTATTTTACTTTTTGGATTTAGAGAACACAGAGTCATCCCGAGTATCTTTCAGGTCAGGAGTTTCTTTCCGCTAGATCACAAGCAAGAGCCAGCCATGGTGGTGCACACCTGTAATCCCAGCACTTAGGAAGCTGAGGCAGGAGGATCAGTGTGAGTTTGAGACCAGCCTGGGCTACAAAAGTGAGCTCAAGGTCAGCCTGAACTGCATGGGGAGACCCTGTCCCCAAAAGACAAAACTAACAAACAAAAAACAAGCATGACAGGTGTGTGCCCCCAATCCACGTGCTCATGTTATGGATTCTGCTCTCCCAGCAGAGGGGCCACACCCTTTGAGGCACCAGCGTCTTAGTGAAGGAAGAGGGAGTGCCACCCTCCTTCCCGCTGAGGAATTTGCCCAGCAAGGGACAGGACAGGGCCAACTGTTGTAGGCCGCTGAATAAGATAGAAATATTATAGGCAGCCAGACAGGGAATAGGCCCTCAAGGAGGCCATGGAAGACAAGGTGACTTTCCAACTGGAGACAGACACTCCTGCGCCGTGGGCCAGATCTCAAGACAAGAGTAAACAGATACAGCTACATACTTCCCTAGGGATGGGCCCCGCAAGGGACTGATATTCTAAGTAGGTACCAATCACCTTGAAAGAGCCTGGAAAGAGTCACCAGCCCAAGCCCAACAGGAAGAGACCTTGCTCTGTATTCTTGCCTGCTTGCTACGTGACGTGCCTTCCCATTGGATCCCGACTTTAGTCTATTTTACCTGAGCAATGGTGCTTGTGATCTCATTGGTTGACCACAGCTTTGTCCCACCTCATGCCCACCTAAGCGAGTTTCCATGGTTTTCACTTTAGACCTACCTCACCACATGGTTTTCCTCTATAAAGGTCCCTGGAAAAGATACTTGGGGGGGTACACCCACTCGGGACCCCCCTCCTGTCTCAGGCAGCAGCTTTCTTTCCCTCGATAAATCTGTTCTGCTCATGACCTCCGTTTGTTCCTAAAATTCATTCTTCGGTTTTAGACAACACAAACTCGTCCCAGGTACTTTTCAGGTTGGGAGATCAGCTTTCCCTGTATCATGTGGAGGTTCCCTAGTGGAGGTCATCTACCCCAGGTCAGTTTTTTCTCACTGCATCACAATCGCAGGAGCCCTGGGGGGCGAGGGGCTGGGACAAAGGACAAGCCTGGCTCCCCTGGGATGGGGCAGGGCGAAGGGCAGGGCGCGTAGGAAGGGCGGGGCCAGCAAGGTGGGCGGGGCCGGCAGCAGGAGGGCGGGCTCCGGAGGGGACGCTGCTCACCAGTGCCCTGCGGGCGTCCTGAAGTCCCCCCACCCCACTCTCAGGCTGACACAGCGAGGCTGCAGGGTTTCCCTGAGACCAATTCAGGAAGAACTGGAAGTGCTCCCAGAGAAATGATTCCTCACCAGTGA
The DNA here is from genome assembly GCA_004027915.1 of Capromys pilorides. Taxonomy (NCBI): domain Eukaryota; kingdom Metazoa; phylum Chordata; class Mammalia; order Rodentia; family Capromyidae; genus Capromys; species Capromys pilorides. Next base: position 3,760 of record PVKN010026803.1, on the reverse strand, counting down.
GTGAGAGTCTCTGACTGTCGTGGAGGACTGCTCCAAAGAGGAGCAGTTGTCTCTATTTTGGCTGTGCCTGGCCCCATTTTCATGTACTGATAGACACAGAGCTGGCTAGGACTTGTCCTTAACCCTTCAATTGGCTTTATTTATCTTATTTTATTTTTGTAGTGTAGGGAGGGGTCTACAGGGTGTTCAGGGTATCCCTACTAGATTGGACCCCTAGTGATGCCCCTGTTTACAGCCTCCCAACAGCTGGGATTACAGGCCCGCCACTGCACCCAGTCTCAATTGCCATCTCCTCCCGTCCCAGGGGCGGGGACGGAAGGCAGGCCTGGGGATTGAAGCCCCAGCCCCTGTTCCAGCTTGCAGGTGCTTTAATCTATTGAGCTATCTGGCTGGCCCAAGGACTTTTTTTTTGGTTGGCTCAGGCTGCCTTAAGGATGGCTCTGGTAAGGACTGTGCAGCTGGGGATCGAGCCCTGGTCCCCTGCGCCTGACTGCGTTTGCCCAAGCAGGCCCTTGAACAGCTGAGCTAAGTTGCAGGCCCCCCTCAAATGGCTTTAAGCAGTATGTGTTGGTGCTGGTGGTAGTCTTTGAAGATGGCATGCATGTTTCCCTGGTAACCCCCCCCCCACACACACACACACACTTTAATATGAACCGGGTTGACAGGGCAAGAATTGCCAAGGCCCCTGGGGCTTGAAAAATTACACATCGGAGCTGAAGCACCAGACCCCAAAACCTTAGATGCTATCCCGACTGTGTAATGCAGATTCCCCACTGCGTATCCTGCTCCCTGCATGCTGCAGAGGCGAGCTCGGGCCTCCTGCCCAGCCCAGCTCATAGCGCTCACCCGCTTCCGGCCATTCCTGGTCACTCATCCTGCAGCCACTCCTCCTTCATGACTGGGTAAAACCCAGGTTCAGCCCCGGGTAGAGAGAGGCCTTTGTTCCAGATGGCCATCGCCATGACTGGACTTAGGACTCCCTGGCTCCCTACCACTATAAATACGTCTTACTGCCTTTATTCTCACCATGGGTTGCACTGGAAGTGGTAGATTGGCACTAACTTGATGGGATTCCAATAACTTATCCATGGGATTACAAATATGAACTTCCTGAACCCAGACAAGGACCAGAAAGGGCCGCCTACAGACCATAACAGTGCCATGTGTTTGCTGTAACAGACTCTGCTACACTAATAAGTGGAAAAAGCCAGGCCCGGTGGAGCACACCTGTAATCTCAGCACTAAGGAGGCTGAAGCAGGATTCTTCCAAGTTCAGGAGCAACCTGGTCTACAAAGTGAGCGCAAGGTCAGCCTGAACTGTGTAGGAAGACACTGTCCAAAACCAAAAACAAACAAACAAAAAACAGAAAAGTAAGCTGGGCGTAGTGGCTGACGCCTGTAATCCCAGCACTTGGGAGGCTGAGGCAAGAGGATCAGTGTGAGTTCGAAACCAGCCTGGGCTACAAAAGTGAAAGGCCAGCCTGAACTGCATAGTGAGATCCTGTCTCAAAAAGACAAAAAACAAACAAACAAACAAACAAAAAAACAGAAAAGGATAAGGGAGCTGGGGAGATAGCTCGGTGGTCTGAGCATGTACATGGCAAGCACAAAGACCTGGTTTGATCCCGGGTACCCCCAGCCGCTGAAACCTGCTATAATCCCAGCACTGGGGAGGCTGACACAAGAGAATCACTACAAGTCTGAACTGCATAGCTGTACTTTTTTGTTTTTATGGTACCGGGGTTCGAACTCACGACCTTGCACTTGCCAGGAAGGCACTTACTTGTGCCATGGAGCTATCTTCCCATCCCCTTGAACTGCATAGCAAGACCCTGTACCGAATAAATAACAGATTTTTTTTTAAAGTTCAAGAACAATTTTTTTTTTAAAGGACAATAATTGGGAACACCAGGCATGGTGGTATAGGCCTGTAAACCCCGTACCCTGGAAGGCTGAGTCAGGGAGATTTTAAGTTTGAGCCCAGCTTAGGTAATTTCATTTGGCGAGAGTCTGTCTCAACAGGGAGGTTAGACCTCAGTGGCATAAGCACCAGCCTGGCAAGTGTAAGGTCCTGAGTTCAATTCCCTGATACTGAAAACAATCTAGAGAAAAGAAGAGATTGGGGATGCGGCTCATTGTGAAGACCTCTGTGTGTGTGTGTGTGTGTGTGTGTGTGTGTGTGTCTTTTTGAGATAGTCTAGCTAGGAAGTTCAAGCTGGCCCTGAACTCGCTTTGTAGCCCAGGCTACATTGCAGCGACCCTCCTGCCTCAGCCCTCCTGAGTCTGAGTGCTGGGATTACAGGGTTACAGGGGTGCGACACCATTCCCAGGTGAAACTGGGGTTTAATCCCCAATAACACATGCAGATACAGAGAGAGAGAGACAGACAGACAGACAGACAGACAGACAGAGATAGAGAGAGACACAGAAGGCTGACACTTTTTTGGCCTTTACACTGGGATCTATGTTAAGGAGAGCTGTGTGTGATTGGGAAAGGATTTTGGAAGAGAAAGATGAGTATCCAAAATTCTAAAATAGCCAGGAACATAGCTCATTGGCACAGGGCCTGCATGGCAAGTGCAAGGTCCCGAGTCTGATTCCTGGCACAAAAGAGAGAAGGAGAGGGAGGGTGGGGGACAGAGAGAGAGAAAAAGAGGGAGAAAGAGAGACAGGAGGGAGGCGGGGAGAGACAGAGAGACAGAGAGAGAGATTTTAAAATAAAGAGTCCAGGAGTCCGGCCAGGTGGCTGACATCCAATTTGGGAAGCTGAGGCGGGAGGCTGTCAAATTCAAGGCTAGCGCAGACAACATAGAAAGAACCCATTTAGCCCAGGAGATAGCTTAGCAGCTTAAGCACCTGCCTGGTAAGCACAAGGTCCTACGTTTAATCCACGGTACAAAAGAAAGAACCCATTTAATGCCAGCTGCAGTGATGTGCATCTGTAATCCCAGCATTTGGGAAGCTGCGAAAGGAGGATTCCCAGGACTTAGAGGCCAGCCTGACCTCCATAGTGAGTTCACTCTGCACTACATAGTGAGACCCTGTCTCACAAAACCACAACCATGACAGAAGATGGGGTGGGGTGGGGAGATAGCTCTACAATCTCAGTGCCAAGCACAAGGACCTGAGTTCAATCCCTGGTACCACATGCCGTGCTGGCAGGGAACTGAAACCAGGCATGGTGGCACATGCCTGTAATTCCTGCACTGGGGAGGCTGGGACAGGAGGATCACAGGAGGATAAGTCTGAGCTGCATAGCAAGATCCTGTATCTAAATAAATTTTAAAAAACAAAATCAAATTTTCTGTTCAAGGAGATTAAGGAAGCTCAGAGGACAGGGATGAATGAGGTATAGTGTGCCTAAGGAGAGTCACCCAGAGAAAAAACATTCTCTCAGGCTTTCACAGAAAGCAAACTGGTCAAGCAATGGCCATGACTTGTCCTGATGGCGGACACTGGCAGCAGTTCTACAAAGCACTGTACATGGTTCCAAAGTTAATCCTGAGGGGATTTGACCTTAGAAGATACAAATGATGAATGATCTGCTATACAGATCTGGCCTTAACTTGCCCTTGATCACCCAGCAGAAAAGCTTAATTATGAGGCATAAAACGCAGAGCTAGATTAGTATGATGAGCTGTAAGAGGCTTATACCAACAGCCTCCAATGTTGCCAGCTTCATTGGTAACCCACTGCAATTATGGAACGTTGGACTATGTATACAACTACTCCCTCTTAGTCCAAAGAGAAGAAATTTTTT
>PVKN010026802.1:0-13711 GCA_004027915.1 Capromys pilorides | reverse complement strand
AAAAAAAAAAAAAAAAAAAAAGGAAAAAAAAATTACAACGTTAAGCCCACATGTCCGCAAAATTCCCGCCTGAGATTGATGAGTTCTTTTTATAACTGCTCTTGGTAATAGGACATGGTATTTGGATCAAAAGCTGATAACCTCTGAATGTGTTGGACTGTACTAACCTAAGTCAAAATGATTCATGTTGCAGTATATGTGCCTAAACAATCAGCCACTATATATTAAGTAATAATTAAGTTTAGGCCTAACTACCTGTTGAACCATATAGGAATGTGGTTAATGATTTCATTCTGTTAAAGATCGGAGGAAGTTCATTTAGACCTTGTACTCAATCTATTGTCTAGTTAATTTGTAAATTGTGTCTGTATGGGTTGATAGGTTACAAATGATTAATTTCAAAAATCAGTACGTGCTAAGTGGAAAGTAGTTTCTGTATAAAAACCCTGTACTCTGTCATTTGGCGCGCTTCTCTGTGTTCTCTCCTGCATGAGTTGAAGTCAGGAAGGCCCGGAGCTCAGTATTAAAGGCTCAAATTTAAATTCTAATTTAGACTCTGGTCTGGCCTGTGAGAACCCATAACAAGCACCTGTTGTTGTCTGCCATGGTCTTCCTGTAGTCATGTGCTTCAGCAGGTGCCAGAAAGCACCTGTTTAACAGTCAATAATGAGGGCATGTGGTACTGTTGTAGGCAGCTTAATTAGATAGAAATATTATAGGCAGTCAGACAGGGACAGGCCCTCAAAGACAACATGGAAGATAAGATGACTTTCCAACTAGAGACCGACACTCCTCCACTGTGAGCCAGATCTGAAGACAAGAGTAAACAGAAGCAACTACATACTTCCCTAGGGATGGGCATCAGGGATTGATACTCCCAGTAGGTATCAATCACCTTGAAAGACCCTGCAAAGAGTCACAAGCCCAAGCTCAATAGGTGGTGTTCTTGCCCGCTTGCTACGTGACTTGCCTTCTCATTGGATCCTGATTTTAATCAATGTTACGTTAGCAATGGTGCTTGTGATCTCATTGGTTGACCATAGTCTTTGTCCACCTCATACCCACCTAAGTGAGTTCCCACATCTTCTGCTCTATAAAAGTTCCTGGAAGCGACAGCTTCTGGGGGACACCCACTTGGGACGCCCCTCCTGTCCCTCTCTCAGACAGGAGCTTTCTTTCCCTCAATAAATATCTTCTGCTTATTACCTCTGTATGTTCCTAAAATGAATTTTTCGGTTTTAGAGAACATGAACTCGTCCTAGGTACCTTTCAGGTTGGGGATCGGTTTTCCCTATATCATTTGGAGGTTCCCTATTGGAGGTCATCCACCTCAGATCAGTTTTTTCTTCCTGCATCAGTACTCTCCCACACACATCTCAAAACAAAAAACAAAAACTAAGTGCAAAATCAACTTGTATGACTCAAGAGCTCAATCAGGTTGAAGCTTTGGTATATACTGGAAGCTATTCTGGTGACCATCAAAACTTAGTAAGATTCTTTGCTCAGGGGTTTAACCCCCAAAATAAAAACTCTTGGTCCACAAAACTTAACTATATAAATAAAGTAACTGTATAAAGAGAACAAGCCACAATTCTCCTTTAAGAAAGTGTTGCATCCTCAGAAGATCTGAAAACAAATATTCACACGTGTGTGGCTGATATGCCACAGAAGTTCAATGAAACATTTCTGTGTTCTTCAACTGTCATGTAAGCTGGGTGGCAACAAAAGAAAGGCGTAAGGCAGCAAGAGGCATGCCAGAGAGGCATTCCAAAGTGTTCCAAGAAGGAAAACATATCTCAGTCATTCAGTGCATAGTTTGCTAGCTGTCAGAAACTACTTCTTCCTCGTAGTCATCCTCATCTTCCTTCCTGTCTAGTTCAGAAGTATCTGATGACTCATGCAGTAGGACATATTCTCTACTGCTGAACCCAGATTTAAGTACATTCTTTTCCTTTAGTTCATAGTATCTTTGTGGCTCAATGTGCTCGTTCTTCAAGAAAGTTCTATTGCCTAAGCCCAAGTCAATGATATAGGGCTTCACCCTTCGGCCAACAGTATTCCACAAGCCCATACGGGAAGACTGCATGCTGTTTTGAACACGACAGATGATCTCTGGGAATGTCCGCAATGCGTCGGTGCCAACTCAAAAGGTAAGCACTCTGTCAACGGATGATACACAACAGGGAGTACCTCATCATTTTTAAAGGGGTAGAGATGCCACCGTTTCTTGGGGATATGTGCTTCTGGGGCTCACTGTGTTAACGACTACACCCCGAAAGGTGTTAGTGTCCTCAAGAAGAGCCCCCAGAGAGTTCAAAGCTTGGTTTTTCTTTAACAAGCACCTCTTTGTCTTCGTTGTTGCCACCAGGACGAGGCCCCAGCTCCTTCTTCCAGAGCCTTCAGGTTACAGGCCATCCAGGGGAACTGTGATGGGAGGGGCTGGGTAGAAGGCATAGGCCAGGTCTATGTTCCTGAAATGTCCTACTGTAGCTGTGTACAGAGTGTATGTTCCATTCAGTGAAAAGAATATAGTGTATTAATAAAAGTTATTGTATAATGCAAAGTCTAAAGTATTACTTAGGATGGAGGGAACTGATTCTAGATAGTCTTGAGCTATACGCAGGTCTAGTGAACAATGGTAAATATGTGGTGGACTCTAAAAAAATGGTCCAGTTATTAATATTGGATGATGGGAGGGAAGTCCTGAACTAAAATATTGAGCATGTAGCACTAGCATTGACAGGGTAGTGTTACGGTTTGTGTCTAGTTGTCCTCCCAAAGCCTCATGCAGTCATGGTGCAGCTTCTAGAGTTTGTGATTAGTTCTTGATCCAATGCTGGGATTATGGGTGTGAATGCCACACCCACCCTGGGGCAGAGAATCTGCACACAAATATAAGGAAGGGAGAGGGGCTTGCTGGCTGCCACAGCTGCTGCTCTTCCCTTTGCTCTTTGCCGTTTTCCACCACTGTGAACAGTCAGTGGAATATGGACTGAAACCTCCCCTCACTGTGAGCTAAATAAACTTTTCCTTCCTTAATTTTGGGTGTCGGGTATTCTGTCCCAGCAGTGAAAGAAAAGTAACTGAGACAGATAGTGATCAATGTTAAAGTATGCATTTATTTTAAATTGATAGTACAAAGCGAAGAAAAACATGAAAGCCAATGTATGTATGAGTAACTACACTGGATTTGTAGTTCAGAGTTGCCATTCAGCTGGGAAATAACTTTCTGAGCAGGTGGCAAAAGAGCTCCTTTTTGTGAGGTCTGATGTTCTGCAGTATATTGCTCAGAAGGTTGTTATCCATAGTTCACAGCAAATAAAAAGGTGACTTACGGGGGTTGGGGAGATAGCTCAGTGGAATAAGTGCTTGCCTGCCAAGCACAAGGTCCTGTGTTCAATCCCAGGTAGTGAAAAAATAAATAAATAAATAAAAGGTGACTCAGTGCAATGTGAAAAAAGAGAACCCCTTACAGTTCAGTTCAAGGTCACAGCTAAACTCTTACCTAAAGATGCTTCTGAGGAATTAATTCAAGAAATAATCAAAAATATTTTCTTCTTGAGGATTACAGACATGTGCCACTATGCCCACCAAGCATCACCAGCTGTTTACTACTCTCTACTCTGGCTGTTGGCTTAAAGATTAATCTGTTCTTAAACCAGTTGGGGGTCTTACCACAAGTCATGTAGGCCTAGAACAGACTCTTTATTTATTTATTTATTTATTTATTTATTTATTTATGTGGGACTAGGGTTGGAACTCACAACTTTCCACTTGCCAGGCAAGCACCTGTGCCACAGAGCTATCTCCCCAGCCCCTCTCAATTTATTTTTGTGCCAATTTACTGATATTAATTATTGCCCACTTGTATAGCATCAAGCTGGTCCTCAGCAGCGGGGCACAGGTGCTTAGCTGTTCCTGGTGTGAGAAGGCAGAGCAGAAAAGCGTCAGACCGAAAGGCAGGAGGACTGGGCACAGATTACACAGGTGCACGTCCTCACCCACCCGGAAGAGTGTTTTCCTAATCTCCCAGTCAGCTTGTCAGCCGATCAAGTGGACAATCTGGTTTAGTTGTCACACTGTCCCTCAAAACACCCTATCGCTCAGAAAAAAAATTAAAGACATTCCAAGGTAAGGGAACTTTATCAAACCCCATTCCTCCAACAGAGTGGGGACATAGAGGGAATGAGGACATGAGTAAGTGGAGTTCTAGCTGAGGTCTTACTTACAGAGGTGGCCCAGTGGCTCCACAGGTTTGGGCACTGTTCCCCTGGCTGGAGGAAACCCACGATGAGAAGGGAGTGCTTGGAGGTCAGCAGCTGAGTGGAGAGCCATGGTGCGTCTTGCTACTTCCCCGTTTTAATTTAAGCCAAACAAAAGCCATAGTTGATGGAAATGGAAATATAAACATATCCAAAGGAAAATGTTATACATCTTTAAAAAATCGTGTTTTATAGAACTACCTGATTGATATAAAAATTCAAAATATTTTAATAATATAACTAGAGTATATATCAGTATTTGCAAGAAGAAGGAAGAATGTTGAATTCAGTCCAATAGCTATCAATAGCACCATTTAAATATATATTTATGCCACTATGGAATAAGTCAGTCACAGGTAAATCAAACTAAAGACAAAACAATGGAAATAAAGCCCACCTTATAGAGTAAATTATACTCCTGCAATATGCCCTTCTTGCTTATCAATTATATCCTTATGTTATTGAAGTCAATCAAAAATGACGAATGTCACAAATTGCTCAAGCATTTAGAGGAGTGAGCAATGTTGTACGGACTAAAAATGAGAAAAGTTTATGAAAGTTGAAATATTTTTTAAAATTTGTTTGTTTGTTTGTTTATTTATTTATTTATTTATTTATTTGGTAGAGGATCTCACTGAATAGCTCAGACTCACAGTGATCCTCCTATCTCAGCCTCCCCAATGCTGGGATTACAGGCGTGCACCACCCAGTTTCGGAGCCAGGGTGTGAACTCATGTCTTTGTGCTTGCCAGGCAGGCACTTAAACTGCTGAGCTATCTCCTCAGCCAAAGAGTTAAAAATGGAGTAAGATGTTCAAAGACGACATGAGTGGGCTATGTGGAAAGATGCAGAAAGAAAATGAAAAGGCTAAGATACAAAATAAAAATCCATAGATCCCATTAAAAATGGAAGTAAGCGTAAGCAGTGTACTCAAAGAAAACCAAGCAAGAGGTTGGAGCAAAACAGGAAGAACTCTGATATTAAACTAAATGAGAAATTAAGACTCAGAACAACCATGAAAGCGGGTAGTAGAAAAATTAGTGAGACATTATTTATTTCTTCATGCTTGTACCCTGCAAACACTTGTTGAGTGGATTATTTTTAAAAAAAGACATTCAGAAAGTGGAAGTTTAGCTACCTGGGTAGCAGTCTTTCCCAGACCCGCTGAAGTGCCTCTTACTGCCCTCAAGTGATAATGGAAGGAATTAGAGCTTTTTTCTGTGTCCTCTGTCATCTACATGTTTCTGATGCTCTTTTAAATGCTTGTTCTGTCTGCTCTGGGCTATCTCAGAAGTCAGAGCAGTGGCCCTGCTGGCTGCACACAGTGGCCTGATCCTTGTTCCAGTGGGTCCCAATGTTTTTCTGAACCGTGCATGCTCTTGGTAGCACGGCTCTGTCCCATTCACACTTTCTCCACGCTCTGACCTCTCCACCAGTGGGAAGCCAGGTCCTGGCCATGCCGTGCTCCAGACCTTTCCAAACTCTTCCCACAAGCCATTTCATTTCCAAAGGCTTTGAACCACGTGGTCAAGTCTAGTCACAGCAACCACCCCAGTTCTCTGGTACCAAAATTTTAGTTACTTTTACAAAATATTTTACTTTTCTCTCCTTGCGAGATAAAATGCCCAATCCCCAAAATTAAGGAAGGAAAAAAAGTCCACAGTTTGTGGAGGTTTCTGTCTATAATCAGCTGGCTCCAAAGCTGGGTGGTAACAATTCATGGCAGCAAAAGACAGAAAAGCAACAACAGCGAAGGGCGAGTGGGAGCAAGCCTCGTTTCCTCCTTTGTATCATAAGCAGACTGCCACCCCCTAGGGCCCTGCCATCTCCGTGCCCTCCTCTTGAGGATGTTTACAGAGTGAGGACTCTGGCCTCCTGCTGAATTGCTTAGTCAACCTAAACTTCTCAAGTTGACACCACATAGCAACCATAACTGTCCTCAGTCTTGTTATATGTTGTCTACTGATTTGTCCTGGGATAAATGCCACTTGATCTTTTATGATGTGCCGCTGGATTTAGCTTGCTAATATTTTCTTGAGAATTTTTACATCTATGTTCATTTGAGATAATGATTTGTGGGTTTTTTTGTACGTATGCATGTTCGTGTGTGTGTGTGTGTGTGTGTGTGTGTGTATGTGGGTGTGTGGGTGTCTGCTTATGGTGTGTTGTCTATGATTGTAACAGTCAGGCTTGCCCTATAGAATGAGTTTAGTAGAGCTTCCAACTGTTCAGTATTTTTAAAACTTTTAAGAATTGGAAGGGCCAGTGAGGTAGTTCAGAGTACTAAGAGCCTTAGGCAAGCACAGGGGCTGGGGTTTGATCCCTGGCACCACATGCCAGGGTGTGTTGAGTGGGTGACTGAATCCAGGTGTGGTGGTGCACACCTATAATCCCAGTGCTGGGGAGGCTGAAAATAGGAGGATCACTACTAGTCTGAGCTACATAGTGAGACACTGCACAAAATAAAAAAATATATTTTAAAAAATGAATTGTAGCCAGGTGTGGTGGCACATGCCTATAATCCTATCCCTTGGGAGGCTGAGGCAAGAGATCATTGGTAGTTTAAGGCCACAGTGAGACCCTGTCTCAAAAAACCAAAGCAAGACAAAAAGAATTGGTGTTTATTGTGCCAGAAATGATTTATAAAATTCAGTAGTCAAGCTATTTTTTTTTAAATTTTATTTATTTATTTATTTGTTTGCTTGTTGTGTTTGTTTGTTTCTTTATTTATTCATTTTATGGCTGGCTCAGTCTGCCCTGGTGGTGGCGCTGGCGCAGCATGTGGTGCCGGGGATCGAACTGCAGTCCCCGCAGTTGCCTGAGCCCTCCTAAGCAGGCGCTTTAGACCACTGAACCATCTCGCCGGCCACAGTCAAGCTATTTTGTGCTGTGTGGTTTCCCAGCTATCTGATGTGCAATTGTTCATAATTGTCCCTAGTAGCCCTTTGTATTTCTGCAGCATCAGTTGTAATACCTCAAGGATGCCCAATCATCCTGCCATGAAATATGGACCCCTAAATAGGAAAATTATCATGAGGTTACTCTCCTGGAGCAGTGCTTATCCACTGGCCACTGTCTGAAGTGGGAGGGGAGATGAAGTTAGGGTGTGGGTAGGAGGAAGAGGAGCAGCTCTGAACCTCATCAGCAGAGCTGTCTTATGACTGAGAGAGAAATAAATACTACAGCCTGATTAGTTCTACCCGTCTTTCTTTCTACACTGATTGGAATTGCATGTAGATTGGCTTGCCTGTGAGTCTACCTGTTTCATTTTGGAAATTTCTGTCTCTATAATCTCTATAAAGAATAAATTTCTTATTTCACATAAACTTTTGTTTTGCCATCTACAATCCCTAGCATAGGTCTTGCTTCCAAGAAGTTGGGTGTTGTTCTAATAAATATACAAGAATGTGACAGTGCCATCAGAGCCGGGAAATGGGGAGAGCTGGAAGAACTGTTCAGTGCAAGCCAAATAGATATGCAGGAAGTGGGGAGCTTGGTGAAGTCACACAGTGAAATGCGGACCGTAATGGACTGTAGGAAAGGCAGTCCCCATCACAACATGGCAAAGACCATACGTGAAGTCTGTTCTAGCGTTTTGTGGGTGGTACGTCATGCATGTGCTAAAACTGGATACTTAGCTAAGGAGATACATGGGCAAGGTACTGAATAGGTGGCCTAGCTCTTCCTGGGGCTTAGAGTTAAGTATAAAAGGAGACTGATGAAGAAAAAATCTTAAAATATAAATGTTCCATCAGAGATGACACCGTGGTTGGCTTCCTTGGAGATGACAAGTATGTGGCCACCAGTGATCCCCTGACATGCTACTCTGTCATTTCTTCTCTGCAGACTATTTATGGGATGAGGAAGCCCCGAGCAGGGGCCAGGGAGATCCTGAGCAGCCTCGACTGCTGACCAACAGGGCTGACCTGGCTGCATTAAGGTCACTGAGCACATTTTGTGTCACTGTGCAGGAAATGAATTCTCTTCCAGCAAAAAGACAAAGAATGGGACAAATGGCGGTGTGGAAGCAGAAGGCTCAGGTCAGCAGTAGGGACGTTCCTTTTTCACCATCTATTCATCCTCTCCCTTCTTAAGAACCAGGCAATCGTGTGTCATTGTTGTTGCTCTGGAGTAGCTCCAAGCTGGTAACAAGCTACAATCTTAGCCCTCCTTCTCCCCAGCCGCCTCCGGCTCTGTTTGAGGAAGCAGCGTAGATTCCTTTCCCTTGAAGAGCAGCGTTGCTTTCCCTGGTTTCAATTTCTCCTGCCACAACCACACCTTTCAAGATGCCAAAACATTCCCATTCTAGTAATGAAAAAGGAGGTGACATTATTTGTATAACCAACTTGCAGGAACTTTACCGTAAGAAATTCCCCAATTTCATTCCAGCAAAGTAGCTGCCAACCATATGTGACTGTTGACCATTTGGGATGAAGAAGTGAAATCACAGCATTGTTTCATTTAAAACTCAGTTGTTAAATATTTATTGCCTATCCCTTTCTACTTTGAGAATTCTAATTATATGAATATAAGTTTCTTGATTATGGCACAGAGTGAACTATTATATGACTGATCTGTAAATTCTTCATTTTTATTTTAGACAATTTTGTTATATTCATTTAAGTTTGTAAGTGATTTATTTATAATGTGCAATCTATTATTAATCTCATGCTATGTATTCATTCCAGAAAGATTTCTCTAAAATTTACTTTGTCTACATCTTATATCTTTCACATTTCAATATTTGTCTACAATTTTTAATATGCTGTATAATTATTGGTTTTCAATAAAGTTAATGAAATGAATAAAAAGTAAAACTCAGTTGAATGTAAATGAATAACTGAAGCAACATAAAGTATCTTTTTCTTTAAAAAAAATTATAGCTTTAAGGCCAGCCAGATAACTTAGCAGATTAAAACACTTCCTTAGGCAGACGCAGGGACCAGAGTTCAATCCCTACCGTGCTGTGCTGGCCCCACACCCAGGACACGCTGAGATGGCAATTGACTGGGCGTGCTGGTGAGCACCTGTAATCCCAGTGTTTGGAGGCTGAAAACAGGAGGATCACTACAAGTCTAATCTGTGTAGTGAGACCCTATAGACTCTATACTAAATGTATTTTTTAAAAATAATTTTTAAAAAATTACAGTTTTTCCAACACAGATTTCTATCATTGTGTAAATAGTACAAAGGATTATTTCTGTTGAGTTCTTTGTTTTTGAGATTTTTAAAATGCAGCTGCTGAAATGCTTTCAATTCCAAGGCAAGGTTCTGCTTTTCTTTATTAGCCAGACATGGCTCTAGGTACTAATGCAAAAAAAAGGAAGAGGCACATTTGGGAAGGGTGTGTAAAAGATATGAAGTGACAAATTGGGCAAATACAAACTGCAGAAACCGTGAAGGAAAAGTCCCTCAAGTAAATGACAGAGAGGGAGAATCACAGGAAAGAAAAATAAAATAAATAAGGAACTGTGGATTATAGCAGATCCTTCAGAAACATGAAAGAACACACAGTATTTATTTATGTTATACTTAAACTAAATTTACAAAAAAGATCATGAGGTCATGAGGTTGGGCAGCTGAATGTAAATGGTAAAACCCGGAATTCATGGCCCCCTGGCATCATGAACTCTTACCAAATTCTTCTTCATAAATTTTCTTGTGTTGATGGTTTCCTAAAACGCAAATTCAAAAAAGCCAATTAGAATATTCGGAAGCACTTCTCATTTTCTGGGAAAAGAGTATCTACAAGGGTGCAGAGACAGCTTGGTTTTATGAGGCCACTTAGCCTCATGTTGATGTTACTCAGAACAACAGATAACTGTAGAAGGGATGGCTAGCCCCTACCTCCACCTCCCAGGCCGCCACAGAAGTGGATTGTGGGGTCAGTGGCTCCACATCTCCCCATACCTCTCACAGAAAACCAACTCCTTTCCTGAAGGAAAAGAGGAACAATGCTGCCCCACGACAATCTATACCTGTGGGTCCTCCATCCTGTTTCTATCCTTCCCTTGAAGGAAACTCTCACCATGTCTCCTGCTAAGCCATCCCAGTGTACCCAGTGTCCCAACACCACATTCTACTATACCAGGATCCTGAGCCATAAACTGAGGACGCTAGTGATGCGTCCCTATTTCAATGTGACAACTGCCATGCAACACATAACATAGCTACTTTAGAGATAACAGAAATCCAGGAGAATCAATCTTCACCTGCCCTAATATAGAGGTGGCATGAGGACATCTGGGGAAAAGTCATCTTACCCCAGGCTGCTAGCCTTCTAACAAGCCTCCCTCTGCCAACCCTCCTTCCAGTGAGCGCAATGGACACATGCTGCCTGCTGCCCACACCACATTCCAGCAGGGAAGAAAGCAAGTGTTGTGGTGCCATCGCCTCGCACAGTGTGTTTCTCCTGTGTCCTCCCTGTAAGGGAGTCCTGATCTGGTAAGGCTTCCAAGACACACAGATAGCAGAACAGACACACGCTTGGCTGCAGTGATGGAGCCTCACAGGATCCGGGTACCTCAGTGAAGCCCAGGGTGAGCGAAGGCCTGCGGAACCTTCACCCTGCTGGAGCCTGCAGGCGAGGCGCTTGGCCCGCTTGCACCACTGAACTAGTTGCTCCCGCTGTGTGTCGGTGACTGCTTCTGTGAGGAGGCATTTGAGGCGCTGACGCCGGAAAATGCACCCATCTCCATTTCGCTGCAGCTGATGCTTTAATTTCTGGGCCAGTTCTTGCTCCTGATATTGAAGAGCAAGATGTAAATTCCCACTGCAAGATACAGAGAAAAAGACATACAGTTAGAACTCAGCCCAGATGATTCTGGAGGACACTGACAGAGAATTCTAAGAGAGTATCCTGTGAAAGACTCCAAAACACAGTTCAGTGCATTCCAGTACATTCAGTGAGCCGGTCGTACATGAATTTTTAAAATGCAACTACAGGGCAGGTGAGATACATCAGTGGACTAAGTGCCTGCTTGGGCAGACTCAGAGACCAGGGTTCGATTCCCAGCACTACAGACTGTGCTGGTGCCATTCCCTGACACTCTGAGCCTGCCACCAAGACCAGGCATGGCAGTGCATCTATATAATTCCAGCTCTGGGAAGGCTGAAAACAGAGGATCACTATGAGTCCAAGCTGTACCAAATATATTAAAATAAATAAATAAACAAATAAAATAAAATGTGAATACAGTGGGCAGGGTAGGTCTTACAGACCTGTAATCACACAGGCTCTTTGTATTTTCTTTCTCTTTGAACTTGTGATAATGGACTTGGGAGGCCTTTATGCTGTAAAATTCATGACAGTCACCCAAGAGGAAGTGTTTTCACAGGAGAGACTCTCTTCTGCTGAGCTACCAGACATGAGAGCACAGCTGTGATGTGGGAGGACAGGAAATGCCCTAAGAGTGGTCCACACTAGCTCTGCAAGGATCAGAGGGGAAGACATAGGCTTTCTGGACTAGGGCTGGCTGCACAGAGGAGTGAAAGTGGTGATATCTGCAGCTCATGTTCCCATAGCACCATGAAGGTGACCACATCCTTCTGTGCCCAGGGACACTCTCCACATCTTACCTGTTCTCATCAATCACTTTGGAATATGTCTTGCATAGTATTTCTTCTTCCTTCATATCTTTGTTATTTCCTGCAAATTCAGAAACATCCCATCAAAAGTGGAGCAGTTCTGGGTCAGCCTAGCCCATCTGGCCATGGAGATGTGAATATTTATTTATGCACCATTTTAGAATAAACTGACAAGAGTTGAGTGAATGTCCTCCTACTTTGTCTTTAAAGAAGCTATCTGGCTTGGTTTTATGATCTTTCAGGAGAATATCTTTGACATGCTGAATTACCACCATGGCCTCTTCTGGGCAAAAGTGGGATTATAGTTTAAAAAGCCTCTTCTCCACAGACACCATTTACTTTCCCAGATCGCACTGGACATTTCCAACTGTGTCCTCTCTGAGGCTACAAGGAGGATGCTCAGTGCCACATCAGAGCTCTGGCACAGAGCCAATGCCGTTCTCTAAGCCCAGAACACATGGCCATGTCTCAGGGCCCTCTATTCTTGTCAGTGCCTCAGGGCTTGTGGTGACTTCTCCAGGAGCACTCTCCAGGTAGGATCATTTCAGTGTGAACCAGCATGCCCACTCTCAGTTCCTCTGTGTCAAAGTGGTCCTCCAACTTCCCATGCTGGGCCTTCATCCTTTTTGAAGTAGATTTGGGAATTACCTTCACATTAGCCACCACAGCTAGGATGCAGACATTTGGGGCCATTAGGCAGATGAAGAAATGGACATTTCAGAAGGATCTTATGAACCATGTTCTAATATTTGGCAAAGACAAGACCAATCCAAGGACAGCGCCTGTGAAGCGCTAGTGTGCCTGCTGCCAAGACCTCTGTTCCTTTCCACTAACTGCCTCCTGTGCTTTCACACTGGCTCCTCTCTCTCATTTTCTGCTAGCTTCCTACCAGGAAATGTGGTCCTGCCATGGCCCAAATGTCCTGGAACAAGATAAGCCTGGGAAAATGCAACTTGTGGAGTAGCCTATGATCCAGAACCTCAGAGAAACACAGGTATGAGGGACCACTGACCCGGCCCTGACAGAAGGTCATGTAGAAGGCACTCGGCTGGTTTGCACCCATTCGCCAGTTGTTCTCCATGGTCCTGTCTCTTGAGTTCTTCAGTGTCTTCCTGGGACAGTGTCCTATGGGGATAGAAGAAGTGAGTAGAATGGAAGTGGCATAGTGACAGTGGAGCATCTTTAGGAAAATTTCTGTAAGACTTTGCCCAAAATACCTCCCAAGTATGACTCAGCTCATTTTGTGGTAAACAGTGGTCTTGTCTTTTCATATTCTGCTTTGCATAAAATAGATCGGGACTATGGCATGATTGCATAGGTGACAGAAACTAATGATAGACTCAGATGTCATGGGACTCCCAGCTGCCCTTCTCTTAATTTTAGAATGGGATTTGAAGTTTTATTTGGATAATTTATTCATTTGGTATGATCCTCTTCCCATCCAAAGATGAACTATGTCAAAAACACAAACATTTCATACAAATTCTTGGCCACACAGAAGTGAAGGAGTCACTGCAGAAAGGCTGAGAGAGTCCTAAGCCTGGGTCCACCCTTTTTGGGTGGGACGACTTGAAAATACCACACAAGCCCCGTAGGCCCTGCCGTGTGGTTGGGTGAATGAACCCAGTGCCACCAGTAGTAGTTCTTCGCCCATTGGCCTCTTTGCGCCTGCCGTCCACACTCCTCTCCATTATCAATATGATCACCCTTCCCCTGATCAGAGATACCTTGGGAACAGCGATCCCCATGAGTTTTTCTCTCCTCCTTCCTCATGTTCAAAGTTTTCTAAAAAAAAAAAAAAAAAAAAAAAGAATTAAAAATAGCCAGTTCAGTCTTTAAGAAGTTCTCACCTGCTATTACAG
>PVKN010026801.1:0-13701 GCA_004027915.1 Capromys pilorides | reverse complement strand
AACAGCAGTCCCTGCAGTTGCCTGAGCTTTCCTAAGCAGGCGCTTTAGACCACTGAACCATCTCGCCGGCCCCTAACTTCTTAAACTACCAAAGCAGTTGTACCAATTCACATGTCTACTAGCAATGTAAGAGAACATCAGTTGTTTGGAATTCTCATTAGGACCAGGCATGGTCAGTTTTTATTTTAGCACTTATAACAGATGTGAGAAAGGGAAAGTAATGTTTTGAGACTTCGAAGTTTTTACATACATAATTGCCCATGTGAAGTATCATTACACACTTCAAACTTGTACAAGGAAGCCAGGTGTGGCACACATCTGTAATCCTAGCACTTTGGAGGCTGAGACAGTAGAATTGTTGTGAATTTTAGGATAGCCTGGGCTTCATAAGAGAGTTCAAGGCTAGCTTGCACTACATAGTGAGACCTTGTTTCAAATAAATAAATAAATAAATACCCATTCCTATTCTCAGAGATAAGAGATACTGCATTGTATGAGACAATAATAAAAGAATGAAAATTCAGAGGAGAAAAAAAAGCTTTCAGAAATGTTATGGTTTGTGTCTAGTTGTCCCCCCAAAGCCTCATGCAGTCATGGGGTGGATTTCTAGAGTTTGTGATTAACTCATGACCTACTGGGATTATGGATGTGAGTACTATACCAAGCCGGGGCAGACAGCCTAAATGCAGCTTAAGGGAGACAGGCTTGCTCTGGGTACCCACTGTTGCCACTACTCCTCCCTGGCTCTCTGCTCTTTGCTACCACCATGAAAGGTTGGTTGCTCTCTGCCATGTGCCTGTCTACCTTGGAGCAAGCTGAGAATGGACTGAAACCTCTAGTAACTGTGATCTAAATAAACCTTTGCTTCCTTTATTTTGGGTATCAGGCATTTATTTGTCCCAGCACTGAGAGAAGAGTAACTGAGATAAGAAAATAAAAGCTATTTAAAGTATATCTAGATAATGAGGACATAGATTTGATAAAATTGTCTAGTCCAGAGATCAAAGAGATGAAAAATAGAGGAGAAAAAGTAAAATTGACCAGGGGTTCAATCCCCCAGTGTGCAACCAACCCTGCCCCCAGGGCTTGCTGAGCCGGAGAACAAGATTGGGCATGGTGGTACCCACCTGTAATCCCAGTGCTTGGGAGGCTAAAAACAGGAGGATCACTACAAGTCCTATCTGTGTGATGAGACCCTACATATATATATATATATATATATATATATATATATATATATATATATATATATATAATTTGTCAAATCAGTCCACCTGGCCCCACAAACAACAAAGAGGATCCCAGAAAGGTCATATAAGAAAGATTACATAAGAAAATGAAGGGCAGGGGCCAGGGAGATAGCTTGGCGGTCTAAGCACCTGTCTGGCAAATACAAGGACCTGGGTTTAGATTCCTGGAATGCCGGGCATGCCCTGCTGGCCTGTGAAACTGGGTGTGGTGTCCCATGCCTGTAATCCCATCAGTGGGGAAGCTGAGATAGGAGCATCATTATGAGTCCAAGGTGCTGAGACCCTGTACCAAAACAAACAAACAAAAAAAAAAAAAAAAAAAAAAAAAAAAAAAAAAAAAAAAAAAAAAAAAAAACCCAAGAAAGAAAGAAAATAAAGGGAAAGGAATGGACTGGGGTTAAAGCTCAGTGGCACAGTGCCTACCTGGCAAGTGCGAGGTTATAAGTTTGCTTCCCAGTACCACAAAAAGAGGGAGGTGGGAGGAAGGAGAGCTGCAGAACTTTTTTTGTTTTACTTCTGGTGGGGGAGAACATTCAGTATAGATAGAACACCCTGACAGCTTCTGAAGTGACACAACGAGCAGCATACAAAACATGGAAATCCATAAAACATCAAGCTTAGTGACACCAGAAACAAGACAGTGGGGTGTTCTTTCTTTTTGAGGCATGGTCTCAGTATGTAACACAGGCTGGCCTTGTACTCATGATGATCCTCTACCTCAGCCTCCCAAGTGCTGGAATTACAGGTGTGCTGCAAGGGACACTGAGGGAAAATAATGTATGTATTTTAATCCTTTTTATATCCACTCTCCATCTCCACATCCCCTTCCCATTTGGAAAAGATTTGTCTTTCTATTTTCCTATTAGCTATTTTTTACTTTGCTTTTTTTTTTTTTTAAATTTTATTTATTTATTTATTTGTTTACTTGTTTCTTTATTTATTCATTTTGTGGCTGGCTCAGCCTGCCCTGGTGGTGGCGCTGGCGCAGCATGTGGTGCCGGGGATCAAACTGCAGTCTCCGCAGTTGCCTGAGCCCTCCTAAGCAGGTGCTTTAGACCACTGAACCATCTCGCCGGCCCCTTACTTTGCTTTTTAATTTATTTATAGATTGGATTCTCATATAAATAAACTTGTGTATCTTATTTATTTCACTTAACATACTGCCTCAAGGTGTATTTACTTTCCTACAAATGACTGAAAACTATCCTCTGTGGCTCAGTAGAACTCCATTGTATATAAATGCCACATTTTCTTTATCCATTCATCTATTAGTGGTCTTACAAATGACTTCTAAAACTTATCTATTATAAGCTATGCTTCTCTAAACATGGCCATGTATATATCTCTGTAATATGATGTAATACGCATATATCACTGTAGTAACTCTTCTGGGAAGATACCTAGGAAGAGAACAGCTGGCTCATATGGGATTTCTAGGGAGTTTTCAGGTTAACTCAGTGGTTTCAGCACCTGTACGGGAAATCCCAGTCAGGCAGAGGGGACAGGAGTTTGATTCCCACACCAATCCTTAAGGCAGCCTGAGCCAGTCAAAAAAAAGAAGAAAAAAAAAACCAACCTTCTCATATGGGATTTCTAGTGAGTTTTTTGATAATCTCCATACTGATTTCCATAGTGGTTGTTGTAGTTTACATTCCTACCAGCAAAGAAGGGTTCTTTTCCCCTACAGCCTTACCAGCATGTTATTTGATTTCTCAATGATAACCATTTTCTAGAGTAAGATGAAATCTCAATGTTGTATTAATTTTTTTTTCTAATGGCCAGAAATGTTCAAAATCTTTTCACATATTTATTGGCCATTTGTACCTCTTCTTAGAAATATCTATTCATTTCAACTGCCCTTATTTGGACTGGGTTGTTGTTTTTAAATTTGGGCGGGTCTAAGTTTTGAGTTCTTCATATACACTTTAGGCACTGTATTAGTTTCCCATCTAGCAATTTTCCCCCATTCTGTAGGCTGTCTCTCCCTTTTGTTGGTTGTGGCCTCTGCTAAAGCTTTTCCCAGTACTCACAGGCCATTCTTCTGCCAATGTGTCTCTGCACCCCATAAGATCAGATGGGGTTGCTTTTGCATTCTCTATTCTATCCCATTGATCCACGCATCTGTTTTTGTGTCAGTTCCCTGCTGTTTTTATTGCTATAGCTTTTTTTTTTAAAGTTTGTTTGTTTATTTACTTATTTTATGGCTGGCTCAGCCTGCCCTGGTGGTGGGGCTGGCGCAGCATGTGGTGCCGGGGATTGAACCGCAGTCCCTGCAGTTGCCTAAGCTTTCCTAAGCGGGTGCTTTAGACCACTGAACCATCTCGCCGGCCCCACTTTTTTTTTTTTTTTAATGGTCGGCTCAGCCTCCCCTGGGGGTGGGGTTGACACAGCATGTGGTGCCAGGGATGGAACCGTGGTCCCTCAGGTTGCCTAAGCTTGCCTAAGCAGGTGCTTTAGACCACTGAGCCATCTCGCCATCCCTACTGCTAAAGCTTTGTAATGTACCTTGAAATCTGGATTATGATGTTCCATTTGCTCTTGTTGCTCAGGACTTTTTTTTTTTTTTTTTTTAATTAAATGTATTTAGGATAGGGTCTCACTAGGTAGATCGGATTTATAGTGATTCTCCTGTTTTCAGCCTCCTAAGCACTGGGATTACAGGCCTGTGCCACCACACCCAGTCTCAATTGCCTCTCAGTGTGCCCCAGGGACAGGGTGACACAGCATGCTGGGGATCAAACTCGGGCCTCTGCGCTCTGCCTAAGTAGGCACTTTAGTCTGTTGAGCTATCTGGCCGGCCCTTCAGGGCTATTTTTGTTATTCTGGATCTCTTCTGATTCCTAAAGAATTTTAAGATTGTTTTCTCTATTTCTGTGAGGAATGTTATTGGTAGTTTTATTTTTGTTAATTTTATGTATTTGGTACAGGTTCTTAACACAAAGCTCACACTTGTAGTAATCCTTCTGTTTTAGCCTTCCCAGAGCTGGGATTACAGGGGTGCACCACCACACCCATGCAGCTCAGCATGCCCAGGGCAGAGCTAGCTTGGCATGCGGTACCAGGAATCGAACCTAGGTCCTTGAGCTTGTCAAGCAGGTGTTTAGACCACTGAGCTATCTCTCTGGCCCATTATTAGTATTTTGAGTCAATTAAATTTTGATTTGATTGTATTAAATCTATACATCAGTTTTGAAAGTACAACCATTTTGACCATATCTAGCTGGGAGTGGTGGACATGCCTGTAATCCCAGTACTCAGGAGCCCAAGGCAGGAGGACTACAATGAGTTTGAAGTCAGCCTGGAGTATATAGTAAGTTAAAGGTCTTCCTGAATTACATAAAACAATAATTATCTAGGAAAGGGGATACTTTTCCATTTTCTTGTATCTGCTTCAATCTCTATTTCCAGGGTACTGTTCCTTTCGTTATAGAGTGAGGCCTTTCTTTCTTTTTTTTTTTTTCTTTAATGGCTGGCTCAGCCTGCCTTGGGGGTGGGGCTGGCGCACCATGTGATGCTGGGGAATCAAACAGCAGTCCCTGAGGTTGCCTAAGCTTTCCTAAGCAAGTGCTTTAGACCGCTGAGCCATCTCACCGGCCCTAGAGGCCTTTCACTTCTTTGTTAGGTTAATAACTAAGTTAATAATTTTGATACTCTCATGAATGATATTCCTTTCTAATTTCTTTCTTGGTGGCTTCATTATCAACATACAGGAATGCCTTTGATTTTTGTGTGGTGATTCTGTACCCTGATGTTTGGTTATTCTTCACAGAACATATACAATGAAGTACTAAAAAAGATAACTAGTTGTTCTGGGTAATCAGTGTATGAACTAAGCTTTGTCAAACTGTGGGTTTTCCCAGCAGAGTGGTAGGTAGAGGTCTGGCTGGCTGGGCAAGGGCATCACTTGGCTGCAGTTACCTCCAAGCCTTTTTCCTTGTGTTGGCTTTCTAAGAAGAATCTACTCCTGTGGTTGGAGGACCACAGAAGAGCTGTGAAAGGGATGGGTCCTAAGCCTGGTTACTTAAGGAAGGGAGCTGGAAACCTCAGGGAGAAGTATGTACAAGCACGCACTGACCTGTGTTGATCCCCTTGAAAAGGTGGCCTGTGGTGCCTCCTACACAACTGCCCCCCAAGGACATTCTAGCAGTCTTCTCTTGGAGCACAGCAGGTCCATCAGCCTCTTGGACTGTTAACGAACTCCTCCACAAATAGCTCGTGAGTACACCTGCCTTGACGGATGCTCAGTGCCTCCTGCTTTCTGAGGGTTGCTGGAGCTCCATTGCAAGCAGACTTGCCTCTTGGACACTGTGGAGCTGCACAGCCAACCTCAGAGTGGTTACTTGGCTTCCTTTCCAAACTACCACTCCGTTAGTATCATTGTTTCCAGCTCATGGGACTCTGGGGTTTCTTCCCATGTCACTGTCACTTCCTAAGAGATCTGTGAAGAAATCTGTCAAGTGTGAACTCAGTCCCTCATTACTTTGGTGCTTTAAAAAAATGCTTTTTTATAGCCAGGTCCACTGTGGTGGCTCACACCTGTAATTCCTGCACTTGTAAGGCTGAAGCAGGAGATCACCACAAATTCAAGGGCAATATGCAACACATAGTAAAACCCTGTCTAAAGAAAATGAAAAAAAAAATTTAAGTGTTTTATGTGCATATTTATATTTTTTCTAGGTAGTATTTAATTCTCTGGTAAATCAACATGTCATTACTTAGGGTTATACTGCACACAGTAACAAACCTAGGGTAATACTGGAAAATGCAGGGCAGAGAAGGCCCAGACCATTCTGGTTCTTCCATGTATGTTTGCTTTTTTTTATAGTGTTTCTGTTTCACCTATTCCTAGTAAAGTACTATAATTATCAGTGACCCACCCTCTTTATTTCTGTCTCTCCCTTTTTCAGTATTGAGGATTGAACTTAGGGCCTTTGCACGGAGCTATACATCCCCAGCCATTTTTAAATTTATATTTTGAGGTAGGATCTCATTAAGTTGCCCAGGCTGGAATCAAATTTGCAACCCTCCTGTCTCAGCCTCCTAAGTGCTGGGATTATAAGTATGCAGCACTAGGGGCCAGAAGAGACAGCTCAGAGGAATAAACACTGACCTGGCAAGTACAAGGACTTGAGTTCAATCCCCCGCCCCACATGTCAGACGCACCATCTCGGACCCAGCTTCCCCGGCGCACTGTCTCAGCCCCGGATGCAATAAAAAACAAACAGAAAAACAAACAAACAAAAAAACCCAACAAGTATGCACCACTATACCTGGCTTGAGCTTTGTACATCTTCACTGCTCTACCAGACCTTCTGTTTTACATCTTATTACAGGCATAAGGCTCAACATCGGTTTTTTTGCTTTTCTTGCAGATTTTAGCTTCAGGATCAGTCATGCTAATTGCTATGACACACGTTCTTCCTGCCCACTTCTGTTTTTGCTTCCTTCCATCCCGTGATCTTGCACCCTTTACCCTACTACAGCAACTAAACTCACACTTGCCCCTAAACCTTGCTACTCCCAAGGTTATTCCTCATAATTTCAATTTCAAGATTCCTAGCTGTCTAAACAACTACAGCTGAGGCATGCAATAAATTTTGTTTTGCTTTGGATGCTTACAATTGAATCCAGAGCTCTGAGTGAGCCAAGCATATACTCTACCACTGACCTACACCCCAGACTCTATGTAATAAATACATCCTTTGTTGCTAATTTTTAAAAACTCCTCCACTAAGTGCCTCTTTCCAGCCTATCCCTTCTACATCCCAACTTCAGCCCCAACTTTGACGTTCCTTGCCCATCTCCCTCCCCGCCAGCTGAGTCTACAGCCTCTCGCTATCATTACTCTCTGGCCTCTTACTGGAACCTCCTGGCAAAGCCCCAACCTTGCTGAACCAACTTCCCACCTACTGCACATCTGCATCTGTTTTTCAAAAGAGGCTGGTAAAACAACACCAGCGTGACCGCCAACCTCCCACAGGCCACATCTGCTTGCGTCCCCCTCCTCTAGTGACCATTCTACCCCATCTTTTCTCTTCAAATCTTCATTCGTCTCTCCATTCTTACTCTCTGTACACAGAAAATACACACCATCCTTTGACCTGTTCTACCCCACCCCTACTGCACCCCTGTGCCCTCCAGACTGACCCCAGGGCCTTCACACTGAGCTACAACTCCTGCTTTATTTTTTATTTTGAAACGGGCTAAAACACAAAGTTGCCCAAACTGGGCTCAAGCTTGCAATCTTTCTAGGTCAGCCTCCCTGAGTGCTACAATTATAGGCATCTATGCTGCACTTGGCTGTTTTCATAGTTAGTATCTTCTTCTCTGAAAGGATTAACTCTTCCATCCACTCATTAGGTCCCATCCCTTTTTACTACACATGGGACAGGTCTCCAATCTTACCCTTTCTTACCACCAACATCACTGCTAATCTCTCCCTCTAAACTGCATGGTTCCTACCATCAGTACAACAAACACGCCACAGTACAGCACATCCAAAGCATCCAAAACTAAAACCCCCTTTTTAAGCTCATGCCTGTAATCCTAGTACTCGGGAGATTGAGGTAGGAAGATTGCAAATTTAAATCCTGACTAGGCAACTTAACAAGACCCTATCAGACATACATTCACATTTCCTGATCACGGATCTTCTCTACTCTTTGCCAAGCTACAGCTCTACTTCTTTACAGCCCTTAAAGGAAAATCTGCTCTATAGGAAAGATTTAACTGTGTTATGGCTTGTGTGTATCTGTCCCCTCAAAGCCTCATGCAGCCACTGAGATTCAGTTCTACGGTTTGTGATTAACTCATGATCCACTGGCATTATGGGTGTGAGTGCTGCTGGGATTATGGATGTGAGAACTACACACAGCCTGGGGGAGCTAGCCTGAATGCGATTTAAGGGAGACAGACTTGCTCTCTGTTGCCATTGTTGCTGTTACTCCCCAATTTTGCTCTTGCTGTTTCACTGCCTTCCGCCACCATGAACTGCTCTGCCATGTCTTGGAGCCAGCAGAGTATGGACTGAAACCTCCATTAACTGTGAGCTAAACAAACCTTTCCTTCCTTCATTTTAAGTGTCAGGTATTTTTCCCAGCAACGACGGAAAAGTAACTGAGACAAGTTGTCTTCTCTCTCTCTCTCTCTCTCTCTCTCTCTCTCTCTCTCTCTCTCCTTTCTTTCCTTTCCCCTCCCTCCCTCCTTCCTTTCCTTTCCTTCCTTATTTGATTGTTGCAGGGTCTTACTACATAGCTCACACTGGTGATAATCAGGGAGGCTGGGATTACAGGCATACTCCACTATGCCCACGGTCCCTGCCCTTGCCTAAACAGGCACTGTAGTTGGCTGAGCTATGTTGTTGGCCTTTTTTTTTTTGTTAATGTAATAGTACAGGATACTGTTCTTGAAGGGTTTCTCTCTTCTATGATTTTTTAAAATAACTATAGATTCATAATTATATCTGTTCATAAAAACTATTCCTTTTTGTCATTCATTCATTCATTCATTCATTTTTCTAGAACCAGGGACTGAACTCAGGTCTTTGCGTTTGCCTGGCAAGTGCTTATTCTACTAAGCTCCCAACTATTCTTTTTTATAATCAATACTCTAACACTTCAATAATTTCTCAGATGAGCATTTATATTATTTCTAATATTTATAATTACTACAAATAATGCCAGTAAATAACTATTCATACATTTTTTAAAAATCTGTGGAAAGAATACTGTGAGATAAATTCCAATATGTCTCATATTCTCTCAAACCCTTTAGGATCAGGTCTGTGCCCTTACTAAAGGGCACAGTTGTTAATGGCCAACATATTGCTAAGCCCTATAGCAGGTAACATCTGACTCGACCTCTCAGCCCATTTGATACAGCTAGGTATTTCTGCCTTCCTAAAATAACTTCCTTCACTTGGCTTCCAGGAAATTTCCCTCTCTTTTTTTTTTTTTTTTTAAATTTTATTTATTTATTTATTTGTTTGCTTGTTGTGTTTGTTTGTTTCTTTATTTATTTATTTTGTGGCTGGCTCAGCCTGCCCTGGTGGTGGGGCTGGCGCAGCATGTGGTGCCAGGGATTGAACCGCAGTCGCCTGCGCTTTCCCAAGCAGGCTTTAGACCACTGAACCATCTCGCCGGCCCTTCCCTCTCTTTCTACCCTGACCTTTTCAGTCATCTTCACTGACCTCTAAGCGGAGAATGTTTTTGTCCCTTGATCCAAGACCTTATATGTAATAATCATGGATTTACTCAAGCTACAAACTCTTACCTTAGCTCTGAACTTCACTAACTTTTCTACGCCCTGACATGTGATTTGTTACAAAAGATACCTCAAATTCAGTGTGTCCAAAAGGGAACCTTTACTCTTTTCGCCACGTCAGCTCCTTTCAATCTCTGTAAATTGCAACTCTATGACTCTGGTGCTTAAGTCAAAAGTCCTGAAATAATCTTTGACTTCACTCTTTTTCTTACACTTCAGACTCAAGAAAACCAACAAATTCTGTTAGCTCTACTTCAAAACTATACCCAGGATTTCATTCTTTCCCATGACTGTATATTATTACCAGCTGTATCTAATCTAACATCTCCTCCTCTAGAGAATTTAGTAGCAATTTTAACAAAGATTTGCTTTCCCAGGCTGTTCTCAGACAGTAACTAGAGTGACCTCTTAAAATTGGAGTTAGAGCACACTATTCTAAACTTTTCTAGTGGCTTCTCTTTTCACTCACAATGAAAGCCGACCCTTATAATGGTCTACAAGTCCCTACAATAATCTGGGTTCCTGGTTTTGGTCTTCAGCTGCTGTCCTCATCTCATCTGTTCTGTAGACAGGCCAGGCAACTTGCACTCAAGACTTGCGAGTCTACTACTCCTTTGCCAAGTGCTCTTCTCCCCAGACAACCACATGCTCTCCTGCTTCCTCCCTTAGGTTCTTCTGTTTTCAGTTGGGAAAACTATACAGAAGAGGAGAGAAGCAGGAATCTGAAATTTCTCGAATAGCTCTCAATCAGTTTTCTCTATTTTGGCATTACCCTTTCACTTTAAATATTCATAGCTTTGAAAAATGTGCAATATAATTTGGGCTAATTTGCAGTTTTCCCTGTTGCTATTTCAGAATTAGGTTACTTTAGCTTTGAAAGCTGTCCTTCATATCCAACTGTCCTCAAACTTCCAAAAATGTATGGCTGTTTTCTTTTTCATCTGCATCATCTTATGGGGTTACAAACAACGACAACCACCTCCTTACTATAGTTTTAATCAGGGTTTGGCAAAAAATAAAACATGATATAAGTTTATTCTGACATTAATGGATGTTTTATAGTCACTTCATTTTAAAATACATATACTATAGGGCTGGGCCTGTGACTTAGTAGTAGAGCTCCTGTCTTGCATTCAGAAAGCCCTGGGTTCGATCTCTAGCACCACAAAAACTAAAAATACTATAGTGGCATGTACCTGCAATCCACCACTGTGAGGCTGAGGCAGGAGGACCACAAGCTAAAGCCTCAACTCGGAAACTTACCAAGACCCTTATCAAACTTATCAAACAAACAAACAAACAAAAAAGCCATAAAAAGCTTTGGGGATATAGCTGGTGTGAAAGCCCCGGGTTTAGTTTCTCAAGATACAAAAGACACCCACATATTAGGCACTTTTTAGAAGGGCAAAACATTTTAAACAAACAAAAATGGAGCCAGGAATGGTGGGGCACACTTGCAACCCTACTGCAAGTTGAAGGCCAGCTTGGACTACATTTCCAGGCCAGCCTGGCTACAGGGAGACCCTGTACTCTTAAAAATACTAACACAACCCAAGCCAAAAGCAAAACAAAGTAAGAAGGTATGACAAATTTTTAAAAGATTAAAATCACAATTATAAAAACAAATAGTGAGGCCAGAGAGATAGCTCAGTAGAATAAGCGCTTGCCTGGCAAGCGCAGGGTCCTGAGTTGAATCCCCTGTACCGGGGGAGGAAAAAAAATGTAAGAGATAAAAACAAGTAGTTCCAATTTTTAAAATTTTTTTTCTTATATATTATTATTTCTGATATAACCTTTTATCTGTATTCAGAATTCAACTAAAAACAGATTACTATCATTGAAGGCATTTGTACTATCTGATAATTACAATTTTATCTGCTGTTACGAGACTAAGACATTTCCAGAAAAACACAATCCTGTTTATCATTTTCTTAAATAAAAGGAGACCAAGCCCAACGTGATGCCTGCCTGTGATCTCAGCACCCAGGAAGGACGAAGCAGGAGGACTGCAAGTGTGATCCCCCTTCAGCCCCGCCAGCAACATAAACCCTGTCTCAAAATCAAAACAGAAAAAGGTTAGGATACAGCTCAGTAGTAGAGTACCTCTAGGTTTGCTAGGGTTCTTTTGTTTGTTTTGAAAGAAAGAAAAGAAAAAGATGACCAAGACTGTTTCATGAACTACAAACAACCTTTTGGACAGCAAAGCACACTTTTAAAATCTGAAATATTCAGACTTAAAGCTACAGAAAAACAATGATCTTTATCATTCCTCTAGGCTTAAATTCTAATTTACTTTTTTTTTTGTTTTGTCTTTTTGAGACAGGGTCTCACTATGTATGCAGTTCAGGCTGGCCTTGAGCTCACTTTTGTAGCCCAGGCTGGTCTCCAACTCACACTGATCCTCGTGCCTCAGCCTCCTAAGTGCTGGGATTACAGGCATATGCCACCACGCCTGGCTCTAATTTACTTTAAGTGATTTCAAAAAAATGCAAAAAAATCTCCTTTAATATCACCAGATAGTGCTCGTTTTGGCAGCACATATACTAAAGTAGCACCAGATAAAGCCAACGTCAACCGCAACAATAACAACATAATCATCACACATATAGCACTGCTACTGTTATAGCAACCCTGCACAAACATAGCACAGAAGTGAAACTCACCTGTCTAAGAAGATATCTGGGAGTGGCGGATAGGTCTGCATGTCAGGCACTCGCTCATGTACTATCACCATAATGAACGATGTAAACCCGAACACTATAAAAACGTATATACAGCTCAGTATGGTCTTCCAGTACTCTGGGTCCAGTCTTCGGACAGAATGTTTGCTTTTGCCATTCATGTACTGGTACTGATCGGCGCTCAGGTCAGTGAGGAGTCCATCACAGTCATGGGAAGGCTCTCCATTGCACAGCCAGTCTGCACCCTGCAGAGAACTGATGCACGGGCTAAGGGAGCCCATGGGACTGTCACTGTTGTAGCCCATCTCCTCTAAAACATCAATATGTACTTTCTGCAATTTTCGGACTGAGAGCATTAACCTTTTAATGTCCCCTAGGACTTTGATTTCCAGAGGAGGAGAGCGGAGATCATACTCAGTCAAGGTCAGTAGTGTAAGTCCATCCAGTCGGTGCTTGTTGCATAGGATATCCACATACTCAAAAAAGCCTTCATCTTTTAGCCACACAGCTACGTGCTTCGTAGTCCAGCGGCGAATGCAGAGTTGGTTAGGACCTGCCATTTCTTCCTCCACTGCCTGTCAGAGGAAAACAAAGATTTCAGTGTGTCCTGACAACTTCTCAAAAATCAAATATTGTACACATGAACATATAGAAACTGTAATCAATCCATTTTAAAACAAATTTATGTATTTGGTACAGGGTCTCACTATACAGCTCCGACTCATAGTGATCCTCCTGTTTGCAGCCTCCCCAGCATTGGGATTACAGGCATGTGCAGCTACGCCCAGTCTTGGGGGCAGGCTGGGTGTGCCCAGCATGGCATGCAGTGCTGGGGATCTAACCCTGGTCCTTGCTCTTTCCTAGGCAGGCATTTAGACAGTTGAACTATCTCCACAGTCTCCAGAAACTGTAATTAACTTACACTGCCCTACTGGCTTCTGCAGTCAAATAAGGAAAAGTTGTTTAAGGCGTGATTTCCAGTAGATTAACACTTTAACAAATTTATGCATATAACCCTGAGCAGAGGCAGAAAGGCTAATGACCTAACACTTCACAGAAAACACACAAATGGTTATTGAATAGCAAATCAGCTACAACTCACCTAAAAAGATATGTTGTACATAACAAGAGTAAAATCCCACTTGTACTTTTCAAAAAATGAAATCTATATAAGATTTGCTATATGCTAAAACATGAAATCCTAACTGATAAAGAAATGCACACCAATAGCTGGGCGTGGTGATGCACACTTGTAATCCTAGCACTCAGAAAGTAGAGGTAGGTGAATCAGTGCATGCCTGAGGCCAGTCTGGACCACACACACTGAGCTCAAGGCTGTCCTGAATGTTCCTACTTAAGAGGAAAAAAACACAAAAGTAAATGGCTAAACATAGTTTCTGGAAACTTTTTAGATTTAGCATATTTGTCTATTATATGGGAAATTATTTCTTTAACAGATATAGTCTTTATATTAAACTATTATGGTGGGCTATGGGTATAGAGTACTT
>PVKN010026800.1:0-13712 GCA_004027915.1 Capromys pilorides | reverse complement strand
TTTTTTTTTTAATTCTCTTTTATATCTTTTAGGACATGAGTTACTCTATGGTGGAGCCTCCATGCCCCAGGGTGTGGAATTGCTGAGCAGATTTAGTTAAGCTTTTGACTTCTCAAGTTGACCCAATGTATCAACCACAGCAGAGTTGGGGCATGTACATAGCATATTTTAGCTCTTTTACTGTGCTTTTCCCCTCCCCTCAATACTTCTTCTTCCATCTCTAGGCCAGCTTCCCTTTGGAAAATGTCTGTGTCTTTCTTTCTTTCTTTCTTTCTTTCTTTCTTTCTTTCTTTCTTTCTTTCTTTCTTCTTTCTTTATTTTTGTACTATGCTCTTTATTTGTACTTTTACTTTCTCATATAAGAAATCAAGCTTGTGTGTCTAATTTACTTTACTTAATGTTATTGTTTCAAAGTGCATGCATTTTCCTACAAATGATTCAAGTTTATCCTTTTATATGTCACAGGAGTACTCAGTTTTTCTTTATCTACACATAAGATTTAGCTATTACAAGTTATGTTAGGCCTAGTCTTAACTATCAATTTGACTGGATTAAGAAACACCTAGAAGATTAGTAAACCACACATCTGGGTGTGTCTGTGTGGGTGTTTCCACAGATAATTAGCATGCAGGCTGGCAAATTGGGGAGGAAGACCCATCTGATCATCAACGGTATCATCCAAAAGAGAACAAGAGAAAAGAAGGACTGTGCTAAAAGTCTCGATTGTGCTTCAGCATGTGACTTTTGTTGCTGTCACTGACTGTTGTGACCAGACTTGATTCTTCAGACTTTCAGTGCAGATTGACATCAGGACCCTCCTGGAGCTTCCCGGCCATCAGCCTTGGAGTGGTGCTGCTTCCTTGGTCCATCGTGTTCTGAAGATTTCAGCTTCTTATCTTGCACAGTTGCTGCATCACCTAGCTTGCTATCATACTAACAGCCATGTGGATCATCTAATCCGTGATCCTAAAAGCCTCTCACAAACACCTGTCTGTCTGTCTACCTATCCATCTTGTTGATTCTGTTCCTTGAAAATCTAGAGAATCATAACTAATACTGGGGTCCATGAGAATCACTAAAGAAACTTTAGATCTAACATTTTTTTGGCAGGGGGACCTATTGGTTAAAATCTCAGAGTAGAACCTTGGAGTCTCAGGAATTACTTGAACAACTTATATGTTGGTGTCTATTACTGTACCCTCACCAATAACACTAGAAGATGCCAGGGAAATGAAGAATCAATAATTGTTAGGAGTTTAACAATGGATGAATAAAGATAGAGCGACCTTTGCAGGTATATCTAAGAAGACCAAGAAAGAGACTTCTCCTTCAACTGAATGAGTTTTGAAGTAGAGATAACAGAGGCTTAAAGGGGCATTTGAACAGATTGGCCAACCAGCGAGCAGAGAATAGGAGTCTGGAAGCCCAGTAGCCAAGTACTTTATCCACCTTCGGAACATGCCTAGACCTACACAGTTCTGCATGGTGCTGTCATCCCTCCCCAGCTTCCTTGCAGAAGAAGTGAGTACACAGGTCTGGCCCTCTCTTGAGCTCACCCAAACTGACATTCCTAGAATCTTTCTTTTTCTCATAGTGTATCATCTCACAATTGTTCCCCTTTTATTTCAGGTTTCTGCCCCGTGATATTCGCCTGTGTCTTGTTTTTTGGGTGAACTCTTCTCACCTGTCCATTAATTGGGCAGTAAGAGGGTTACTGAGAAGAGGAATGGAAGTAGGTACTGGACTATGACCAAGTATATTTCCCTACCACTTACCATAAAGAAGAAGAGACTAATCAGGGGGTGACCATAGATTCCAAACTGCATTCACTACTAGAATTTTTGTGAGTCATTTCCACACTCCTCCCTAGAAAATTTCAAGTAGGTAATGACCTCCATCGTATTGTAGATCACTCCTTCATCTTTCTGTTCCATTCTCAATGAAGATGAAGGAATTTTTTTCCCAATCATTTTTGTGTAAAATCACATTTAATGTATAGAAATTAAAAGTCAACATCTTCATTAGATTTTTTTCCCTCATTTCCACAAATATGATGATACTTTTTGAAAATTTTATATAGGAAAACAACTCAGAAATCTTCCTACATGATACTGATTATGTTGTATAGGAGCCATGTGGTAGTTCTCCTCAAGGTCATCCTTGATGCCAGATGAAACAACACACACACACACACACACACACACACACACACACACACAACACACAAACTGTGCGCTTCCCATTCCTCTTGCTGTCCCAGGTCATACCATATTCTTTTGTAAATCTCTAAAGCCAACTGTTTAAAAGGGTAGCTAAGGGGCTGGGGAGATAGCTCCGTGGCACAAGTGCCTGTCTGGTAAGTGCAAGGTCGTGAGTTTGAACCCCGGTCCCGTCAAAAAAAAAAAAAAAAAAAAATTAGCTAAACTGATGTGAAGCTAAGATCTTTCTTTCTCAGTATAAGTAATTTCTCAAAGCTCTATTCTTCTATTCTTCATTCCAGCTACTAAAATTCATACCAGCACACTCTGTGGACACTGGTTCTATGTGGGTTGGAGGTAAATTTAGGCCTTAATGGAGGATGTCACTTAAAAGGCAAGATAATTTAAGGATGATCTCTTTGCATTTGAATTTTAGAACACTATTGCAGGAAGAAGAAAATGTGCCAGTGTAAATTTATGTATGGGTATGGCTTTTGGAAAGTATCTTTAGAAGCAACATATGGATCACAGGGCTGCTATAATAAGGTTGGATAATGAAAGATTGCTTATTTTTATTTCAGTTTACTTTTAAAGATTAATTTATAAATTTCAATACCTAAAAAAAACAGAAAGTAGATTTCCATTGGAGAAAGATATGAGTAATAATCCAAAAAGGCTTCAAGTCAATTATCAAATGAAACTACAGGGCAACCTATCTCATTTGAATCTTTGAAAATTTATTACAGAAGTTCTAAATGTAGCTAGGATTAAGAATATGCTTTGTTCTAGTTGTACATTATCTTCTAGACAGGATGACAATACTACAAAGTTAATTTTGGTGTATTTGGGCCTACAAAACTATTAGTAACTATAGAAAATGTTAATATTATTTATATCAGTGATGAGACCAAAGATTATTCTTGCCTTCATAGTTTTTCTCCCCATATTCCCTTTCCATCAGCGTGCATTAGGTTGAACCCCAAGGAATTTTCAATAGCTTTTCTTTTTGGACTTATCAAATGATGTCATATTTTTCCAATAATTTTACTAGAAACACAGCTGCCATACCAATTATAATTAGGTCAAGATATTAGCGGATGAAATATTACAAAATAAAATATAGGATAAATGCTTTTCTTTCATCTAAAGCTTGAGGTAGACAGTCTAGGACTAGATTCTCGGTTGCCTGAACATGGACCCTGTGTGTTGTGAGTTTTGTCCCAGTCTCCTACAGGGCAACCGAGGGAGACCATCACTATGTCCAGGTCACAGCTGGGACAGTAGAGGTAAGGACAAAGGTGCCAAGAGAACACGTGAGCAGCAGCTGTCTCCTAAGTGAGATCTGTGAACACTGCTGCCTGGCACCACCACGTTCACTCTTCTGACCACAGCTTAGTTAGGTGGCCAAATCTAGACACAAGGAAGCCTCAAATGTATAAACTTTATCCTGAAGGAAGGCATACCCTATTGAAATCGGGATATCTAGGCAGTCAGGAGGGCAATTGGTTGTTTCCAACAATCAATCCTGCTTGACATAAGGTTATATGTAATTTTTTTATTGTTTCACAGTTAATATATAAATCTCACTGTTTTCCAGTTATCTTAACTCTTAAGGGAATGGCACATATTTAAGAGCATTACAAGGACAGGGTAGCATGGTGAGCGATTTTGCCTTTTTTATTTTTTTATTTTTATTTTTGGCAGGACTGGGGTTCAAACTCACAACCTTGCACTTGCCCGGCAGGCACTTGTGCCACGGAGCTATCTCCTGGGCCCCCACGATTTTGCATTAGAGGAGATATACAGTGGTACTGGGCACTGGGATTGTTAAAATCCACAGAATTGTGCACCACAAAGGCAGGGGTTCACTGTACGTCAATGAAAGAAAATTAATCAGGATGTGAAGGAATTAAAGGTGAAAGTAGATCGCTTCTCGGCCTTTTGGCTAAGATCAAGTGTAAAGGTGAAAGTAGATTGGCATTATGCTGAACTTACATCCTTTTTACTGTCGGACCATATGGCAAAAAAAAAAAAAAAAGACTTCAGCATAAAATGTGCAAGTAGTACAAAGTTTAAGCAATTCTTTTAAAAGATATTTGAGCATAAATATTTGAAGTCTGTTGATTTAGGTAATTTGGCCAAAGTGGTTTTGAGCTCAACAAGACCACTATTTCTTAGATCGTCCACTATTTCTTACACTGTGTTTTTATTTAGGTGGCTTGGGATTGCTGTTTGGATAACTTAAAGGGTCAGAGCAATTCTAACCAAACCTGGATCTCACCCGGAGGAAATAACCCACTGCTGCTGACTGTGTGTAAAAGCACAATGCAAGTGTGTTATCAGTGGGAACCTATGCTGCCCGCAGTTGTCCTGAAGACAGAGGTTAACTGGGAAAACCGTGCTCCCGCTAAAGAAGGCAGCCAGGACTCGAAGCTCGAGGGCTGAAGGCTGATGAGTCGAGCAAAGTCAGAACTGGTGTGCTCATGAGAACTGTTGCAGACTTTAAGTGCTATAAGATGGCACATTTTAAAAACTGTATGGGCCAAAACAAATCACACACACACATGTCTTTCTTCCATCCTGCGTGCATCTTTCTCCCTTTTCTTTTCTCACGCTTCCCTTTGTAGCCAATACAGAACTGAAATGTGGATGTATTTGATTTGCACAATAATTCTCTAGATTCCTTTTCTTGTTCATAAAGTTTAAAACAGTAAAGCATAACAAAATAGAAATTTTGCTGAATTTTATTGGTAATTAGTCTCAAATTTTTATACAATGAATTTAAAAATTCACCAACACTTTCAAAAATAATGATGATAATAATATTTTCCAAGTAGAAATACCATTTTTGTCATGTTAAATAAACTGAACCATTCAATATCCAAATAATTCCATGACGAATGTGTTAGTAACTGAGGTACAGAGAAAGAAATTCCACTTTGCTGAGATTAAATTATTTACCGACACAACAAAGTTGGCCCTCTGTGGAGCCGTGTTCTTAACCATGGCATTAAATAAGGCAAGAAGCCATGAGGCAGAATGGCCAAAAATACAAATAAAAAATACAGAATATTTATTTACATTTAAATATTTATATTCTGTATCTTTTTGGTCAAACCTGGCAACTGTACTATAGGTTTTGATGTGTCCTAAATCATTTGGCAAAAGGTGGAGATTAAAAGAAAACTCTCCCTCTACTACAATGAAAAAAATTATTTATACTATGCATATATTTTAATAAGAAATATATTTTAAGAAATTTTAATAATTTCTACACCCTCTCCTTGCTTTTTTTGCTCTCAGAAGCTTAGAGTACAGACAACAAAACAGGAAAGCCACTCACAGTGTTTTAATTTTGCTTTTGTCTGTGCATATCTGTATTCATAATTCGACATTCTCATGACGTTGGCAAGGCAAGCTGTTTGTACTGTGCTCCCACCAATTTACAAAGCCCCACAAGGGCAGCAGCAGCAGGAGGCAGCCTCATCCAGGCTCTTCCTGGCCTCTGTTGAATGTTAGCACTGTTCATATCTTTAGGAGACCTGTACACCAGTCCTGAGAACTAAGCAGCCAGGTAGGCCAACTCCTCAGGCCAGTTCACTGTCAAGGAGAAGCTTGGGAATCTGTTCCGTGTTTCTGTAAAATTTGTATCCTGTTCTTGGCTTGGGCTCCAAGGAAAATAAGTTTGGGGCGGAAGGCCAGGAAGGCTCAGGGAGCGAGTGTGTCCTGGCTGGGTAGGGGGAGAGGTCAAGGTCAGGCAGGTGAACTGCAGGTTTGTTGGGAAGGAAAACATTCTGCTTAATCCTCTCTCCTCAGCACTGCCGGGAGCAGCTGTTTGCTGGGGTGTGTTCTGCTTGAGCTCACTTGGATTCCCAGCTTTTTTTCTCTTTCTGTTGTTAATCTTCCTTGCCAGGTCTCTGTTCTTATTTTTATCCCCTTCCCTTTGCTTTACCAGTGGAAGTGAGACTTAGTTTCTACATGTGTCTCTGGGAGATTTCCTTGCAGTTATAGTGAGCCCAGTGACTGGGGAGGGACAGAGGGAGGGCCAGGGATTTCACGAATTAGTCATTCAGCTAGAGTTCTGTGATAATATATTCAGCATACTTTATTTTGCCTGCAGAATTTGGATGTAAATGTCTGCCTCCATTTTTCTTTGCTGTTGTTGTTTTGGTTTTTTTAAGACTCGAGTTCTACTGAGCCTGGGTAGCGGTTCCCCCTTTCAAGGCACTGTAAGTGTACTCGAAGCATTTCTTGTGCAATGTAAAAGCCAGTGATTTGACAGAGGGCCAGTTCCAGGAAAAATTCAGAACCTAGACAACGACTAAGTGTCCCTTCCATTTTCTTTTAGCATTTATCCATTCTGTACACTTCTCTAACTTGATAGAGTGCAGCTTACATATCTTAATAGACGGCTTGCATTCCCACCAGAAAACCGTATCTAGGCCCTCAACTTTGTTTTCTATCTGTTGATTGATTGTTTCATTCACTTAGTTGTTTATTAGTTTATTTTGCAAGTAAGTAATGACTGTCTGGTAGGAGCTACGATACAGCAGCAAATGATGTTGCACACTTGTCCCATATGCAAACAATGCAAAAACTAGGTAATGCCAGTTAGAATCTATGTTATTCAGAAAAGTTCCTCATGGTGAGAAGAAAGAAGTGATGGAGGCCAGGAAAGGCCTTTTTGGTGAGATGAAATTTGAGCAACTACCTCCCTGAAGCAAAGGATCAAACCTGACAGGTACGGGGAGCACAGGGCAGCAAAGGGCAAGAGCTTGAGTCTGGAATGACAAGCAAGCCAGGCAGAGGAGACGAGATCCAAGTGGGAGTTAGAGGCCAGATCACGCAGGGCCTTGAAAGGACTCTGGGATTTCTTTTGCTGTAAAAGGGAGGCCAGCGAAGGGTTTCAGAGGCAACGAATACAGGGGTAAAGATTGAAACACTATCCAGTAGTTCTTTGCACAGAGAAAACAGCGTGGGGGCTACAGTTTGGGAGGCAGTGAAGATGTGGATTAAAGGGTACAGTGTCAGCCAAGGATGAAGGGCGAATGAGTTCTAGAGATCCTTTTTATTCTATGGCAGGAGTATTTATTAACTACAGTTAATAAAAATATGCACTTCTGTGAGTAAAAATTTCTGAGAGACGGTCTTAAATAGTCTCACTACAAAAGAAAGCATATGAGGTAATAGAAATGTTAATTGGCTTGATTTAACTATTTTACAATGTGTGTGCGTATATATCTCCAAACATAATGTACACTGTAGATAAATATACATACTCTTAAAAGAAATTATATTGAAAGCAATATTATTTTCTTCTTTGCTTACAATGAAAATTCAAAGTCACTTCATAAGCAAATATATAAATCACTCAAAAGTTATTTACTTTTTTTTAGGGAAGGGTCTACAGGGTGTTCAGGGTCTCACTACTAGATTAGAGTCGTAGTGATCTGCCTGTTTACGGCCTCCCAAGAGCTGGGATTACAGATGTGCACCACCATGCCCAGTCTCAGTTGCTGTCTCAGTGCACCCCAGGGGCAGGGCAGGCACAGCAGGCCTGGGGATCGAACCCCGAGCCCCTGCACTTGCCTGTAGGTGCTTTCATCTGCTGAGCTATTTGGCCAGTCCTCCAAAAGCTATTTACTTAAAAAAATAGTAACTCCAAGCTCACCATCTTAACTCAGGCCTGTGGCTTTGTACACATTATTTCTTCTGTTCTCTTACTGTACCTCCCCATTATGCCCATATTATTTGTACGCATGTCTTTTTCTGGGGGGGGGGGGAGGTACCGGCTCAGCCCATGCTGAGGGCGGGGCTGGCAAGGCATGTGGTATCAGGGATCGAACTTCAGTCCCCTATGACTGCCTGAGCTTGCATAAGCAGGCGATTTAGACTGCTGAGCTATCTTGGTGGCCCCTACAGTCTTTTTTTTTTTTTTTGTGGGACTGGGGTTCAAACTCATGACCTTGCGCTTGCCAGGCAGGTACTTGTGCCACAGAGCTATCTCCCCAGCCCCTCCACATGTCTTTTATATTGCAGTCTCTAAGTGAGGTTGATGATATCCTCTGCCTTAGAAGCCAGAGCAATGCGGAGCCCATCCTCATCTCACTGCTGATTGGATGAATGTTGCTATGTTTTAACTCCCGGTTTTACCAAGAAATAAAGTTGCTTATTAGAAAATCCTTTAACTCTGAAGATTAGCTCAGTGGTAAACTGCTGGATTTTTAAAAAATATTTATTTATTTATTTATTTATTTATTTATTGCATTACGGCTGGCTCAGCCTGCCCTGGGGGTGGGGCTGGCACAGCATGTGGTGCCGGGGATTGAACCGTGGTCCCTGTGGTTGCCTAAGCTTGCCTAAACAAGGGCTTTAGACCGCTGAGCCAGCTTGCCGGCCCCTGAATTGTTTTTAATTTATGTTCATCTTCATAGAAGTTGTAAGATAGCTAGAGTTAAGTGCCTATTTTATTATATACATATTGTGCTCTATGAAAATCTTTTTTTGCCTTAAAACTGTACATAGCTCCTTGAATGGGTATTTCTATCTATATTAACTCAGAATTTACAGACCTGCTTTAACAGCGTCATCCCTACTTCAGTCTTATTAAAATCTGTCAATATGCCGGGTGCCATCCACTAGTACTCAGGGGTAATCTCTATCTTCCAGTCTTTCCAAGAAGACTGAAAGCATTTTCCTAGACCCTTTTGTGGGGTTGAATTCCAGACAGATGCTGCCAATGGGAGACCCTGAAGCATAACTGGAAAATAAGGGGCAGGCAGGATAGCTCAGCAGTTTAAAGTGCCTGCTTAGGCAAGCTTAGGCAGTGCAGGGACCGTGGTTCGATCCCCTGCACCACATGCCAAGCCAGTCCTGCCACAGCCACCAAGAAAAAATAATAATGATAATAATAATAAAATAAATAATAATAATTGAAAGGTAGGAGGAGTTTCCTGCTCCAGCGATACAGGCAACCTTGAAGCCCACAGTCTCGAGGACAGCTGCCACACAAGTTAGCACAGGGCTCACCAGAAGGACTTTCAGGGGCAGCTCCTTCCCAGCTGCGGGGCTTCAGTCTCTTCCAGGGTCCTGGACCCGTCCTTGCCCCAGCAGTGGTGGTGGCTTTCCAATTTTCAGATGTCACTTTTTTCTTTTTCGTTCAGTCAGAAGTCTTGACACATTAGGTGCCAATGCCCTGGATTAAACTCCTTTGTCAGGAATCCACAGTGATTTATAGGTTGCCTGCTGTACACTGACTGATAAGGAAAAGATCAGACTAGACCTGTTTCTACATTCCCAGATATTCACCAGCACCGAGCCTAGAAGTCACCTTCTTTTAGTTTTCTTCTCTAAGTTTCTGTTTCTGACAATACCTTTCAAAATGATGAATTTCAAGTTAAATAATTTTTTTTGCTAGTCCCACAGATGAGGCTGTTTTGTTTTTACCACAGATTTAAAAATGCACTTGTTAAATTGAGAAACTGCAGATAGATAGATGATCTGGTGTCTGGTGTATACTCACAACCAACACAGAAAATGAAGGTCCTACCATAGATGAAGGTAATGTGGACAGCTCCAGCTTGTGGTCACCTGGCATCCATAGAAGGAAGCAAAGGGATTGTGGACCTCCCTTGGCTCTCATCTAAATGTTCAGTTTCTGTAGGTGAGTATTTAGCCAGCATCATGTCCATGGATCCTGACCTTCTTCAACCAGTGCTTCTCCAGTGAGTGCAATTCTGCTTACCAAGGTACTGCTATAGAGCTAGTTCACGGGTGCAAGCTCAAGGAGGGCTGTTTCTGACTTGCTTAGCTACTTTGGTAATGCACAAAAGCTAGTTACTTTATTATTGTGAGAGGATAAATCAGAAGGTAGAGACCAGGCATAGCACTAAGCTATGCATCTCATATATGGAATGGGGACTAGGACTAAGAGCAGAGAGGAGGCAAATCCTTGAATACTTTGAAAAGGAGTGAGGGCTCAATACTGCTGGAAAGTATCGCACATAGGGGCGAGAGAGGGTGGTTTCGCTGTCACGCACTGATCCTGAACTCTGCTCACTTAGTTTTTTTTTTTTCTTTCTTTTCTTTCCTCCTTTACTTTTAAAATAAAGAATCCAAACACATGGTATCTATCCACCAGGAGGCTATATGACAATAGTTTGAGGAATTTGGTATGAAAAAACTGAGTTCACACTCCTGAAATAGCGACATGTTAAAGAAATAGTTGGGGCAAGAATTGCTATTTTTTTTCCCCAAGGTTTTCAAATCAAAAGAAGAAAAGGTTATACACAGTTTCTTTGGCATTATTCTCTGGAGGGTGTGTATTGTGCATTTTGCAAATCAGTGTTACCGCTGGATTTGATGGAAGAAGGGGTGAGTCAATACTGTAGCTTTTCCTCATAGTCTGAACTAGCTGTAATCAATAGACAGTGGAAGAGGCAAAGGATCTAGACTCACTAGAGGCTTGGAAGGATACTACACAGAAATAGAAGGATGAATATAAGAGACAATATGAGAAGAACTGAAAGGACTAGTCAATCTGTGCTATAGCCGAACTGATGAAGGAGGCATCCAAGATGAGCCTAAATATTCAGATCTGGGAGGCTGGTTTATTAAAGGAAATGGAATTGATAATGGTAAGGGCATGGAAACGAGGAATGGAGCTACGTGCCTTCTATGCCTTGCTACTTCCCAAGTTTCCAATGAATTTTAACAATTGTTTTTAACAAAGAAATAATTTGCTACCCTGCCTGCTTTGGTCCAGTAACCCTGTTAGAGAGAAAAAGAAAACCTGAGAGAGAGAATATCTTGGTCAGAGATCCAGCATCTCACTAGAATGAAGTGAAGCCCCCAGCTGACTCAAAACTCCAAATTTCTTGAGGATCAGCAACGGGGTAGAGCTCCACGGAGTGCAGGTGTTTGTTGCAGGCAAGCAAGGCTTGGTGAAGGTTTGGCTGAATAATTAAATGTTACTGACTGTCTTCAAAAGCACACCCTCCCTCCCAGGTCCATCTCTGCTCAAACTGGCCAACAGTGGCTTGCTAGACATTTTTCCCTCCTTGGGGTGAGCAGGCTTTCATATTTCACATCTAAGTCAACTCAAGCAGACTTTGACCTGTTGAGTGTCACATGGAATTCCACACCACTGGGTCAGATGGCCATAATTTTTTATGCTTTATTCAAGCTTATCCTTCTTCATTTACTCTCAGGAGTCTGCTGCACAGTTTCAGGTGGTTTTTCATTTGAAAAAGCTTAAAACCAGGGCAATAGATTTTATGAAATTCAGAAAGACATAATAAAGAGGACATACTCCAAAGGACCAGAGAAGTCTGCAGTAATGCTGGGGGTGGTGGGGAATGGTTTTCCAAGTGGCAGTTGTCTTTAATTGCTAATTTCTAGGCTTAGCAATTCTAATGTTACAAGTTGTAACAATTCTAATGTTACAATTTCCTTATCTTCTCAAGTTGCTCTAAGTAGAGAGATAACAGCAGGCTTCTATTAGAATGGAAAATTCCATTCTAAATGAAGCCATTACTAGTAATGACAAGAGGAACACTGCGGTATTTAAACATGAACCTTTCCGAAGTTGGTGTGGAAAACTATTCAAAGTCTGAATTACCAAACTTGTGATCGCTTCCCATGTCTTCCTATGCACAGGGCAGGGAAGCTCTGCGTTCCAGCTGGATCCGGTTATTGCAGAAACTGGGGAAGGCAGTGAATTCCTTTCACCTCTATCACTGCAATTTGTTCAATGGTCTTATTTGATCAAGATCACGGAGAGATTTATTTAGACTTCCTTATCTTCTCAAAGCTCCTTTGGAGTACTATTATCAATAACTGACTCATTTTTTAGGTTGATTTAAAGTTGTGAGTCATAAAAAAGTAGCTGCTAAAACCTATGCTTTACTTTGAGAAATAGAAGCATTTATAAAATGTCAGCAAGGATTGACTTTTTGGAGTAAAAAAGAAAAGAAATTTGAAAATACATTCTGAGCTAACATGATCTCAACTGTAGGATTAGAAAAGCACTTTTTTTTTTTTCAAAATTCATATATTTAAACAATTTTTTTGGAAATTACATTTATTAATAGCAGAGATTTGCAATTTTGAGTTATTACTCTCAGTTCCATGTACATTCCATGCCACTGACATGTTTGTTTTTACAAGTTGTAGTATCCAAATGTATTTGAAAAAATTTGTTCTCTTACTTGAATTCCTAATTTATTGCATTACTTGTGTATGATTTGCAGCATCCGATGATCAGGTTTTGAAAAAGCATTAGATATAGCTCCATATCATCAGACAAGCACATCCGTGCTCATCATTCATTTTTCAAGGGCTCTTTCTCTAAAATTGTTAATTGGTAATATTTTATGTACTCTATTATGTAATCAAACCTTCACAATAATATTTTGATAGTAGATGAATTTTAATGTGATTTATTTATTTGACAAATTCATTTACCAAGTACCTGTCACTGTCATCTAGAAATGTAGCTATAGTATATACATATTTGAACTATTACTAATATTTGCATGTCCAATGTACTTGCAGTTTATCCTTTTGTTGTGTGAAGAAAATTCTAGTTGTTATACTTTTTCCATTTAGCTACTGAGTCACCTATACTTAGCAAAATCATCCTAATTTCAGATGATGTATTTTTTATATAAGATTGCATATCTTTCTTTTTTTGGGGGGGGGGGGACTGGAGTTTGAACTCATGACCTAGCACTTACCAGGCAGGCATTTGTGCCTCGGAGATATCTCCCCAGCCCCTCATATCTCTTTCGATCTTTAGGTAGAAATTCTAATTATTTCATTTGTCTGTCCATTTATGTACTAATACTAGAGTATTATTTATAGAAATTGTACAATGTGTTTTAAAATTTGGTCTTGTCTGTCTTCTTCCCACTGTTTTTCTTTCACAAGGGATTTTGCTCCTCCTCCTCCTCCTTTCCCCTTTCCTTTCCTCGCCCTCTTGATTTTTCTTTCTCCTTTCCCTTCTTCTCCTCCTCCCCCTTTTTTCTTTTTGTTGTTAGCCTTTCATGTTAATGCATTTAACTTCCACTTGAACCCATATCCAAATACAAGCTTGGCTACAGTTAAACATTTTAAGAGAAGATTATCATTATTACAGTCTTGCCTCACTCAGAACCATGGTTAACATGAGAAGTTTTATTGTACATTTCCTTTGAGGTTTTGCCTGAGGTAAGCAGATTTCCCTGCAGCCTGTAGTTTCAGTGGAAATATGCCTGTTCTGTGGGCTCTTGGGTTTGCTTCCCCCTGCTTCCACTACACAGCAAGGCAGGCTTTAAGTTCCTGGCTCCTACGCTGAATGTCTCTATTTGCTTGGTTTTCATTAAAGACACTGACTTGTGAAGGCACCTTGTTTATCTGGACCTTTGATCCAATTTTCTTCTTGATGAGAAATCATGGTTTCATCTTATAACCTTGTTATGTTTCAGTAAACCAAAGGCTTCCAGGGATGAAGCACCCAAAATTTTCAGAGAAAAA
>PVKN010026799.1:0-13743 GCA_004027915.1 Capromys pilorides | reverse complement strand
CATTCCTACCTCAGTGAAATTTTTTTGTTTTTTAATATGTTTAGTACAGGGTCTCAGTAAACAGATAGGAGTCAGTAGTGATCCTCCTGTTTGCAGCCTCCCAAGGGCTGG
Source organism: Capromys pilorides (assembly GCA_004027915.1). Lineage (NCBI taxonomy): Eukaryota > Metazoa > Chordata > Mammalia > Rodentia > Capromyidae > Capromys > Capromys pilorides. Next base: position 13,632 of record PVKN010026799.1, on the reverse strand, counting down.
GATTACAGGCATATGCCACCATGCCCAGTCTCAATCACCATCTCAGTATGCCCTGGGAGTGGGGCCAGCATGGCACCACAGAAACCTCAGGCCCTGTGTCTGCCTTTACTCTGCTGAGCTATCTGACCAGCCCCAGTCAGTGAATTAATGAGTAGGGAAAACATTCTTTTTTGACTTGTTTGCTTTATTTATTTATTTGTCTTTTTGAGACAGGGTCTCACTATGCAGTTGAGGCTAACCTTGAGCTCACTGTGTAGCCCAGTCTGGTCTTGAATTCACAATGATCTCTCTTGAGTGCTGGGATTACAGGCATGTGACACCAGGCCCAGCAATTTATTTTTTAAGACAGGGTTTTACGAGGTTGGCCTTGAATTTGAGATAATCCTCCTGCCTCAGCCTCCCAAGTGCTGGGATTACAGGCATGTGCCACCATGCCTGGCTATTCATGTATTTTTTGAGACAGAGTTTCACCAAATTCCTAGGGCTGGCCTTGATTTTGTGATCCTGCTTCAGATCCCAAGCACTTGGGGTTGCAGGAAAAAGTTGGGGAACGTTTATTTTTTTGTGCTCACATTCTTTGTTGTTTCAAATTGCTACTTGAAGTGCCTGTGTGTCCTGTCTTTCAAGAATCAAAGAAATGAGAGTAGTTATATGAATTTTGAGTTTTATGTATTCTTTCCTTTTTGGTTGAGAAACTATAAAGGGACAGTCTACCCTATCATGTTTCAGGAAAACCAGTGCAGCCAGTCAAGCGGGAGCTTCTGCGGCACAGGGACTACAAAGTGGACTTGGAATCCAAGCTTGGAAAGACAATTGTCATTACAAAGACCACACCACAGTCTGAGATGGGAGGGTAAGTGGCTTTTTGTTTTGTTTTTCTAAAGCTTAGAGTGGGTTTAATGAACTACCTATGTTGGTTTTAAATGTGTTGAAGAGGGTCCATATTCCCAGGATAACAGCTTTATTGCTTATAATTCCACTGTTAGATTTTTTTTTTTCACCCAAAGTTTTAACATAGTAGTGTCTCCAGAAGGGGTGTTTGTGAGTTTCTTTATATTGGAAGTATAAATTTTAACAGGCATTGTTGATTTTATCAGAAGAAATGAAACAACTACTAAGAAATTTTCTAGGAGAGAAATTAGGTGGAGTGGGAAGGGAGCCAAAAAACTGTTAGTGGTGCAAAAAGTGATGTTGAGGTTCTAGAATAGCTAGAAGGCTGTATTTGTTATGGAAGGTCCCTGGTTTTGAACTTTTTCCCTAGACCAAGGCTGGAACCTATAGAAGGAAGGGTGCTATAAAAACTTGCCACTGATTTGCCTGCCCCACTTTTTCTATCCAGTTAGAATTTTTAGCAGAACAACACAGATGGCAGTTAGTTAATACTTCCTCTGTGCTATTCATAATCCCGTTAGTATCATTTTTCTCAGTATTAGTTATTCTTTGCTATATAAGTTAACAAATTTTGGCAGCATGAAATAACAAATAGCTCATAGTTTGATGTGCAGAACATCTGAGAGTAGTTCACCGTGGTGGTTCTGGCTTATTGTCTCTAATGAAACTTCATTTACGGGATAATCTGCATGTTTCTGAGGCTTAAATGAAATTGGAAGATCTGCTTTCTTTCTTTATTTCTTTTCTTTTTTTTTTGCGGGACCGGGGTTCGAACTCACAACCTTGCACTTGCCAGACAGGTACTTGTGCCACAGAGCTATCTCCCTAGCCCCAGATCTGCTTTCAAGCTATCACGTGCTTATGGTTTGGAGACTAAAATTCTGTACCTCACAGGCTTTTTCATACAGCTGTTCACAAGAAATCAACTGGGTTCCTTGGAGCAAATAATCCACACAAAGTAGGAGCTACAAGGGGCTGGGGAAATAGTTCAGTGGCATAAGTGCCTGCCTTGGAAGCATAATGTCCCAAGTTTGATCCCCAGTCTGGAAAAAAAAGAAAGAAAGAAAGAAAGAAGACAAAAATTAGGAGGTACAATTTTTTTATAACCAGTTTTGGAAGTGCTATCCCATCACTTTTGACAAAACTTCCTGGTCTTACAGACCAGCCCTGGTACAGAATGGCAAGAGTCTATACAAGGTGAAAATACAGGGCTGTGGTGGGTCTGCCTTGGAGGCTGGCTGCTACCCTGTCTCAGAGTGAAGGGTATGTGGAAATGAAGCCTTTATGTAAAAATGTATTTCTTGGTTGAAAACTCGACTGTTAAAACTGAATTTGACTTGCCTGTTGTTTCTTACTATCTGTCAGGTATTACTGCAATGTCTGTGACTGTGTGGTAAAAGACTCCATCAACTTCCTGGATCACATTAATGGAAAGAAACGTAAGGCTTAGAGGTAGTTTATGGTTGGGGCTAGGGTTGTGTTTTGTTGTTGTATGTTATGAGTTAGTGCTGAAAGAAATGACAACGAGAAGACCTGATGAAGGTAGTTTCAGAGGTCTCGCTGAGATTAGTCTCTCATGAGGTGAGCCCAGAGCCTCAGAAGCATTTCACTTTTAGTAAGGGCTAGAAACAGGCTAAGGAATGTGCACATCTACTTCAATGAATACAGACTAAAAATCACCATATCTTTCATCATATGCCTAACACTAGGTTCACCCAAATGCTAATTGATAACACTTCAAGCAGGGGAGGAGACAGCCATTAACATAGCAAGCAAGGGATCAAAGAACAGGGCTCCAGGAGGAGAAGCCACCTCCTGCAACCTTGAATCCCAGCTTTCTGGGATTTGCAAGTAACAGATAGCAGCTCTCCCTGGGCTCTGTTTATCATTTCCTGCTTCTTGGGACATTAACTGGGCTTTTGTCTCCCTATATTTCTATATTTTGGAGGTGATGTAGAAGGGTTAAGTGGTTTCTCTTGGACTCTTTTCTGATCCCTGGGAAATTCTCCAGTTGTTTCACATAGGCTATTGTTTACTTCATTAGATAATTTAGGAGGCCACAAAATGAGATACTGCCCAGGAATTCTCTCATTCTCTACCCTCCTCCCTTTTTTAGGTAGTGCTATTGAATGTCCAAGATTCTCAACAACGTAAACTACTGTTTAAGTTGGTCTTAAGGGCTTATGTAGCCCCATTTGGTTTGTAAAAGAGTAAGAATAAGAGCAATTGAATCCCACCTGTATCTTGTTATCTGAGGCTGCTCCCTCTAGGAAGAGATGAAGCCAAGAGTTTCTCTTAATCATACTTTTGTTGGCTATTTTATTAAAAATACGTTTGGCCAGGCATGGTGGCACACAGCTGTAACTCTAGGCCTTGGGAGACTGAGGCAGGAGGATTCCTGTGAGTTCAAGATCAGCCTAAACTACATAGTGAGACCCTGTTACATACATACAATTTTTTTTTAAGGGCCTGGGGTGGAATTGATGGTCTCATGTCTCTTAGCCATGACAAGACTTTTTCATGTGGTACCAGTGATCAAACTTGGGATTTTGCATTTGCCAGGCAGGTGCTTATCCCACCAAGCTATCTCCCTGGCATTGTTTTGGTTTTTGAGACATGGACTTATTATCTAGTTTATGCTGGCCTTATACTCACTATGTACCACACACTGTTCTGAAAGCCATGTGGTCATCCTCCAGCATTAGTCTGTTGAGTATTGGGATTATACGTATGCACCACCATGCCCAGCCTAGGACAAGACTTGAGGGGCTCAGGATGTTGTAGTGACATTGCTGTCTTCATTGTTGACCCCACCCAGATCAGCGAAACCTAGGCATGTCTATGCGGGTGGAACGTTCTACTCTGGATCAGGTGAAGAAGCGTTTTGAGGTCAACAAGAAAAAGATGGAAGAGAAGCAAAAGGATTATGACTTTGAGGAAAGGATGAAGGAACTCAGAGAAGAGGTAAGGCTTTCCTAGCTCCGCTTTTCTCAGATTTGAATTTTAACTTGTGAATCCAGGTGATCCTCTTTTTATCCCACTGTACTGACTCCCAGTTGTGTGCCTCCATTTCTGCATGCCTAGGGAAACCTTTATACTGATTTTTTCTTAGTGTACTTGTTATGGGATCTCACTGCACAGCTCAGACTCATGGAGATTCTCTTGTTTTAGCCTCCCCAGTGCTGGGATTACAGGTGTGCGCCACCATGCCCAGTTTTGGTGGCCAGCTTGGCCTGATCTTGGTGGCCAGAGGCTCGCATGGCATGTGGTACCAGGTATTGAACCTGGATCCTTATATTTGCCAAGGCAGGTGCTTAGACCACTGAGCCATCTCTGTGGGCCTTTATTGCTCTTGTTTGAGAAACTCATGAGCTAAAGGCAGTGGCTATGTCTTCCCTCTCCTTTTGGAGTCTTTGGGTTATGCCTCTTTGGTAATTATTCTTTTAACATTTTTTAGAGAAGCTTTAGATTCACAGAACTATTGAGAATAAAAAATGGAGGCTTCTTGTTTATCTCCTATTCCACACATGCATAGCTTCCTTCTTTTCTTTCAAACTGTGCAAAGGAATTAACTCTCTAAGAGACTGGGTCAGAATTGTTTTTTCCACTTACTGTGAACCTTGGGCAATTATATAAAAAATCACTTTACATTAGAGATCTCAGTATAGTGTACATGAAATACTCAACAGTTTCTGATATGTTGAGTGCCCCAAAATATTATGTGATTTTGCTCGCCTAAACCTGTTAAGAACTAAGAAATGAATTGAGATACAGGATTGGAAATTACAGTGACTAAAATTTCTTTCTTGTTTCTCTCTTTCTTTCTTTTTGAGACAGGGTCTTGTTATGTAAGGCAGGGGCTGACCTTGACTTACTATGTATCTTGGGCTGGCCTGGAACTCAAGGCGCCCTGCCTCCGCCTCCTGAGTGCCTGACTCTATTTTATCTTCTCCTAAAGATAGAAAGGAATCTTAAAGCTCACACATCTCTTTTGACAACATTTGGCTAAGGAATCTGAACTGATATGAATGATTTACACCCCTGTAGGAAGAGAAGGCTAAAGCATACAAGAAAGAGAAACAGAAGGAAAAGAAGAGGAGAGCTGAGGAAGATTTGACATTTGAGGAAGATGATGAGATGGCAGCTGTGATGGGCTTCTCTGGCTTTGGTTCCACCAAGAAGAGTTACTGAAGCTTCTTGTACTTGGCCTGATTTTGGCCTGTGCTGGACCTAATATTTTGTGTGTGCTGGGGAGGACAGGTTCATTTCTGAGTACTTTGGTAAAGACTTTAAGAGTGTCAGTGGGCAGGGAGGAGGGTGGGGGTTTTGGTTTCCCTCTATATTGGGAGTGGGCACAGGACACAGATGAAATGCTGAGGCATTTTCATTCAGTCTCAGCATAGCACTGGAGTCTCAAGTTCTCTGCCTGAGTTCCCAATAAAGACAGGCCTCCCCTTCTAAGGCTGCTCTCCTGAAACTCCCCTTGCATCTTTCCCTTTTCATCTACTCAGTCTCTTGTCTGAGCATCCTCTCTTTATTTTCTGTTCTGTTTTAATTTTAACTCCTATTCAACCTGCAACAGAAAGGTTATCTTAGTCCCCAGTTTCCAGTTGATGGCATATCTTTGATCAGTCCTTTTCCCATTCTGCCTCCTGGATCTCTAGCCACATGTGCATGCATGTGTACTGCCTGGGTTAGTAGTGTGTGTGTGGATATGTATGTGTGCATGAATCTGTCACAAAGAGGGGTCCTGAGCTAGAACCTCAGAGTATTGCTGCCCTGGGGCCTAATGTTCTGGGTTTCCTCAGCGCATGTAATAGGAAATTAAATGGGATGAGTGTGGTGTGGCTTATGTCTGGTGAGTTTTTTTTAACATTGTTCTTCAGATATAGGCTGTTTTCAGCTTTTCCTGTTTGTTTCATTTTACTGAAAATTTCTTTGTTTTTGTCTTCCTTGTGAGCAGGCTCTTGGGAAGAACCTGTTTGAAGCAAAAAAGAAAGTGAAAAAAAAAAAAAAAAAATACAAGCAAACTCACTATGAGAGCCCTGGGGTCTCCGAGACTGTTCAGCATGTATAATAAATGGCATTGACTGGCCTGTTTCACAGTGGTGGGAATCTTCCATGTTCTTCCCTGTGTGTCTGCACACTGAGGATTACCATGTGGAGCCTTGCCTTCTCTCCATTTGACCCTTATCACTGTTTATCTTAGCCTAGATTCTTTGAGCATGAGTTACACAAAACTAGTCTCATAATTTAATGTGATCTGAACTTGAACAGCAAGGACCAGTGTGAAGTTGGTCTTTCCTATTATCTGTCATTGGGCTCAGTACCTGCTTATCAGTCCTGTCACTATTAGTATCTTGAACCAGATACTAATAATATCTTTGTTGAAGAGGCTGTTTTGTGTGCTACATGGGGTGTTTAGTGGCATCCTTAGCCTCTAGCTACCAGGTACCTTAGTCCTTCCTCCTTTTTTGCCAACTAAAATATATTCCTTGGGAAGTGGCAAATTTCCTCCTACTCAGCCTTCATTTAGAACTTCTGAGAAGCTGCTGCCTTCCCTACCATTGCCATAAGAATTACATAGCATAGACTGGTTTAAAAAAAGATCCCTAAGACTGACATCTCTTGGATAAGATACTGTAGTTGGTCTAGAGGATGCAGAGGGAAGAAACCCATATTTTCTGCACAAAAAGAAATCATGTAGAGGCTGGCGAGATGGCTCAGTGGTCTAAAGCGCCTGCTTAGGCAAGCTTAGGCAACCCCAGGGACCACAGTTCGATCCCTGGCCCCACATGCGGCACCAGCCCCACCCCCAGTGCAGGCTGAGCTGGCCATAAAAATAAATGTTAAAACAAAAAAGACATGTAAACTTGAGATATCTGCTGAAACTCTTGTTCTGGAGAAGGGAACCTGTTGATTTTGGCAATCCTGCTATTATGTGACTTGTTCTCTGTCTCATGCAGCCCTTCACATCCTTCTGCAGCATGGGCACCCTGGAGTCTTAGCATTGTTCTGTTTTTTTTTTTTTTGCATGGGACTGGGGATTGAACTCAGGCCCTTGCGCTTGCCAGGCAATGCTAGTTCTACTGAGCTATCTCCCTGGCCCTGTTCTCTTTGCTTTGTGATTTTTATTTTAACTTACTTTGTGGGAGTAGGGTTCGAACTCACGACCTTGCACTTGCCAGGCGCAGGCATTGTGCCACAGAGCTACCTCCCTGGCCCTTGGGTTGTTAATTTGTATATAAAGTTCTGTTGCTGTTAGGCATACCATTTACCTAATCCAGGTACGGAATCTAGCCATTAGGAACATTGTAATTGCTGTAGGAACCCTTGTGAAGACTGGAGTCATGATACTAAATATAATAATGTTGGTCAATTGGGGTTATATTAGTGGGTAGTATTTCTAGTAGGGTTGTATGCAGTAGGTCCTTGAGTGAAAGTCTACCCTTATTGATAGGGTCTCGTTACGTTTTTTTGTTTTTGTTGAGACAGTCTTGCTATGCAGTTTGAAATGACCTTGAACTCTAACCCAGGCTGACCTCAAACTGCATTCTACTGCTTCAGCCTCCCAAGTTTTGGGATTACAGACCTGTGCCATCATGCCCAACTCTTGTTATGTTTGTGAAGGCAAGCAGGAGAGCTATATTAAGGGGAATGTCTTGTGTGGCTCAGTATTCCTCATTGAGGAAGCCATCTTAATCCCTGTACTTGGTCTAGAACATGAGATTTCACCTATGATCATCCGTACTAGCAATACAAAAAACAATTCTCACTTGCAGGAATTCTAAATCTGGTAAGCCACATAAATTCAATCTTGAAGGGATCTGTTTAGGTTTTGGGTGTTTGAAAGTGCTTAGTGGTGGTTTGAGAAAGGAGGCAGAAGAAGGGATGGAAAATTAATGAACCCAGAACATTCATGAATCTTTGGGAGGGGAATTTATGTTTCAGATCTTTCTATAATCTGTGGAAGTTTTGCATTCCAGTTGAGGAATTACTTTTGATTTTTCTTCATGTGTTCAATCATTTGCAAGTGCTTAGGAGATAAGCATAATACCCTCACTGCTAATATCTTCCTGCATATGAGACCAAGGTTCCAGAGGTCATGGGATTCATATTTTGGTGGACTTGCTGTTTATTTTTATTTATTTATTTGTTTGTTTGCTTGTTGTGTTTGTTTGTTTCTTTATTATTTATTCATTTTGTGGCTGGCTCAGCCTGCCCTGGTGGTGGCGCTGGCGCAGCATGTGGTGCCAGGGATCGAACTGCAGTCCCCGCAGTCGCCTGAGCCCTCCTAAGCAGGCGCTTTAGACCACTGAACCATCTCGCCGGCCCCTGGACTTGCTATTTAAAGTGCAGTACTGAATTTAGGAAAGAGGCTGTTTATTGTGTTTCAGTGCTGTAGTTCCACAACTCAGGAGGCTGAGGCAAGAGTGTTGCTAAGACTCAAGGCTGGCCAGCTCTAAGTACTGAGGCATATCAGCCTGAAGTGAATAGCAAGCATCTTTCTCAATATAGGAAAGAATCTTCAGGAAGAAAAGATCTCAAGATGCCCAGATAGGTGGTGCGCTGAGACAGGGATTGAGACTGGGCATGGTGGTGCATGCCTGCCTGTAATCCCAGCGTTTGGGAGGTTGAAAATAGGATCACTAGGAATCCAATCTGTGTAGTGAGACCCTGTAGACCCTATACCAAATATATATAAAAAAAATACTCCCTGTAGGTGAACCTGGTTTCAGGCAACTTTAAGGCCTCTTAACATCTCTCCCAGTTTTCCCCACCCTCATTTTAATGTGCAGCTTTCCATTTCATTTCTATTTAATGTTTTTATATTAAGATATGGTATGCTTAGTGTACATGAAGCCCTAGGCTTCAACCCCAGGACTGTAAAAGCACACATTCTTCAACAAATAACATACTTCTGTAAGGATGTTCCCTGCGATTATAGGATATTGAAATGGTCAGAATTAGTGAATACTTGAATGTAGTATAGCCATTACAAAGTATGTGAATCAAATGTGTACATACAAGAAAGCTCTCCAATACATACTATTAGGAAAGAAAAACGTATCTAATTCTGACACTCTGGAAGGCTCAGGCAGCAGGGTTATAAGTTTGAGCCCACTGTGAGCTGTTGCTTTATTTTTGGTATTTTGGAGACAGGGTCTTGCTGGGTAGTATAGGTTAGCCTTCACCCATGTAGCCCCGGCTGGCCTTGAACTCCTAACAATCTTCTTGCCTACACCCTCATCTCCAATATAATCAAAAGGATTGGATGAGGCTCAGTGCCAAGGGCCTTGGGTTTAGTCTCCAGTATGAATAAGATAAAACCCAAATCAAAGCCTTCAAAGAGGATTTTTTTAGGGGAAAATTATATGTTATGCTTACACTTACAGATAGAGGCAAAGGACAAAATATTAATGGTGGCCAAGTGGAGGAAATCAGGTTGTTGGCAAAAAGCTATCTACTGTACACATGATGGGAATAGGCATAAAAAGGCCAGTGTTGTACAACTGGCTTGTAATCCCAGCTACTTTTGAGAACTGCAAATGGACATTTTTTTTTTTTTTTTTTTAACGTATTTAGTACAGGGTTTCATTACATAGGCCAGACTCAGTGATCCTGTTTTCAGCGCTGGGATTACAAGTGTCTCAACTGCCTCAGCACGCCCTGGGACGGCAGGCCATGGGATTGAACCTCCGGCCCTTGCATCTGCCTAATGAGGCGCTTTAATCCGCTGAGCTATCTGGATGGCCCTAGTCTGAGCAATTATTTTTTTGTTGTTCTTTTTTGGTGGGACTGGGGTTCGAACTCATGACCTTACGCTTGCCAGGCAGGCATTTGTGCCACAGAGCTATCTCCTTGGACCCCATCTGGGCAATTGATCATAACTTTGTGAGAAAAAGCCTCACAGATGTGTTAGAGTGCTCCTGGCATCCATTCCTAGTACCTCCATAAAAACAAATACAGAAAATAATAGTAGAAGTAGGTAACGGCTGGGATCCTTGTTATGGGCTTTATTATTGCCTAAGCAGCAGAGTTCCAAGACCAGGACTGTGATAGTTTGCATGTTGTGAAACCTGCTTCGGAAAGGGATCCAGCAGTGGCTGACCTAGCAGCCAGTGGACAGAGAGTGGCTACTGTGTGTGCCTTGGAGGTGCTTCCCGCAAGGCTTGGAGGTGTGCAGCGCTGCCTGGAAGGAGAGAAGGGAGCAGGATGCTGGGGCGGGTACACAAGCTCCCAGGGCGAGGGAGGGAGGGTGGAGGGGTTGCTGCTGTGCATGGTGAAGTATATGTGGTGGAAGAATTTGGCACAGTGTGGGACTGCGCAGAGGCCAGAGAAAAAGTGACTGCTCTTGTGACACACGTTCTCTTCTCTAGTCAAGAGAATACAGACAGAGGCTATTTACTGGGCTGGGTGTAGCTCTGTGGTTCCTTCAGCTTACATGGCTTGTCATCTGGCCTGGTGGTTTATCACCAATCCACTGGTTGGAGACCTGCGGACTCTTTCTGTCCTTTTGCTGACCTCGCCAGCGGCTATTGCAAGAAAGGAAGAGTCATAAAGATGTAGTGTCAGAAACGAAGGCAGTGTTTATAAACAATACAGAACATGAGAAATCACCTCTTCAAAAGTACAGAACACAATAAGAAACTCCTTCACATTTGAATTGCTTTCGATATTTAGTTTACAGGTAGGCATGGAGGCACCCCCAAGCCTGTAAATCCCAGCATTGGGAGGCTGAGGCAGGAGGCTCACTGTGAGTTCGAGGTCTGCTTGGCCTCCATAGCGAGTTTAAGAACAGCCTCACTGCCCCAGAAAACCAAAACTCAAAAGAGCGATACCTGGTTTCCTTTGTACTTGAGGGTTAGAGAAGATTTTCTTTCAAATCTAATTTTTTTGCTAAGATACATTTTGTATGTTGAATATTATAGATCAATTTTCCCAGATTAACAGGCAACTCTTTAATATGTAGACTCAGCTTCTTTTTGAGACAGGCTCTCAGATACATTTCTGGCTTGACTTGAACTCACTATGCAGTCCAGTTTGGCTTAGAGCTTCTGGTGATCCTCCTGACTCGGCCACAGGAATGCTGGGATTTCAAGTTCACAGTTGATTATCTTTGAATGTTACATTTCTTCCATTATAGTCTCCAGGCACTACAATACCTGTTGGATGTGCTTTGCATATATATATATATATAGATATGATTTTATGTCCAAATAAATATAAAATAATATATGTTTTAGACATCTTATAAACTTAGGCTTCTGCTTTGTTTCTGATATAACTTACTTTCTCCTCAGCACTTCCTGATTTGGACTCATTCTGTTTTTTTTCTTTCTTTCTTTGTCAGTTACTGAGGGTTTTTTTTCTTTTCCTTTTTGTCTTTTTGAGACAGGGTCTCACTATGCAGTTCAGGCTGGCCTTAAGCTCACTTTGGTAGCCCAGGCTGGTCTCCAACTCTCACTGATCCTCCTGCCTCAGCCTCCCAAGTGCTGGGATTATAGGCATGTGCCACCATGCCTGGCACTGAGGATTTTTTTCTAGTAGTAAGTTTTCATGTCATTTAGTGACTGACAAAGATTGTTTAATTAAGGGTGTTTTGTTATATTTCACTTTTCAGTTGTATGATTAGTTAACATTTTTGATTTCCATTTAAAATTTTCTTAAAACATATAATGTCTAGCATTTTCTGTGTATTTTGAAGTGTTTTATTTTCCACTTGGAACTGTGACATTCAAGACATTGAATTTGCTTGGCTTCTGGGTTCAAGAGTTCCCTCTTGTGTTCAGAGAACAGAAGGTAGCTCTGGAGAAGGCCTATTTTGTTAGGTGAAAGAGGTGAAAGAGGACATACAGGCTGTGCTCTGATTTTGTGATTCTCTTTCATGGCTATGGACTGGCCATCTCCTCTGGGTGCTTCCTTCTCTCTCTTCATCATCCAACTCCCAAACTGTGCCTTCCCTACACCTCAGCTCTTTCGTCTAGGAATGACACTGCCTGGATTGCCATCTGTTGTCTCAAGCACTCCCAAGCCCTTCTCTTAGGTTCCTCAGTTCTTTCCATCTGCTGAGTTTCAGACCTGCTGCCATTATTTTTCTACTACAGATGGTGCTGTAATTGGTGATGGATTTATGCGTCTCCCACCACTGTCCGGCCCCCACTGCTTTTTGTGTTCTTGGTGTCATTCTGGTTTCTGTTCTATAACATGGCTCTGTAACTGGGTCAGGTGGTTTTCATTTTGTGAAAACACTTTGATGATGCTAACACAGATAACACAAAATCTACAACCTGAAACACTTTTCAGCGTCAACACCTATGGTAGCAGTTTCCTACTGTTATGCAACCATCATCCCAGCATCTATCTTCAGAACTGTGCATCCCATAAAAACTGGAACTTTTTGTTCAGGAAATAATCCTTTTCTATCTCCCTCCTGTGTCCCACCCCTGGCAAGTACTATTATACTTTGTGTCCCGTAACTTTTGCTGTTCTAAGTATTTCACAGGAGTGGAGTCATAGGATACCTGTGTTTTACTTGCCGACCTGTGTCATCTTTCCTGATGTCCTTGGGGTTCATTCATCTTCTAGATATGTCAGAATGTCATTACTTTTAAAAAGTTAAAGTGTATTTCCTTATGTGTGGAGATTGTATTTTGTTTAACTCTTTATCTGTGGATGGACAGTGACATTATTTTCAGTTTGAATAATGCTGGTGTGTAGGTGTAGAGATGTTTGAGTATGTGCTCCCAGTCACTTTGGATTAATACCTAAGAGTTGGATTCCTGGGTTATGTGGTGATTACATTTTTAATTAAGGAACTGGTTACCATGATTGTTATACCATTTTCTGCTTGTGCTGACAGTATTCAAGGGTCCTAATTTCTCCACCTAGTAAACACTTGTTATGTTCATTGTGCCTTTTGTTTTTACTATTTAATTATTTTGTGGTATTACCCCTAGCACACTTATGCTGCATTCCATCCAAACCCCTTTGCATTTTTTCCGTTTCCATACAATCTTACTAAGTTGTTAATTTCTCTGGCTGGGATTAAATTTGTGATCCTCCTGCCTCTGCCTCCCAGATGGCTGAGACTAATACAGGCTCCAGCTATCACATTGTCATTAATTGATTGCTTGATGGATTGTTCTGTGCATTGATCTACAACTGAGCTTCCAACAGCCACCTCTCCTCTTTAACTGTCTTATTTTTTGAGAGGACTCCCTAAGTTGTGCAGTTGGAACTGAAATTGAAATTCCTGTATCACAGCTTCCTGAACACTGTCATTAAAAATGTGGATCTGTGCCGGCTCTGCTCCTGGGGTGCACTGAGACTGTGATTGAGACTGGACAAGGTGGCAGTGCCTGTAATCCCAGTACTTAGGAGGCTGAAAGCAGGAGGATCACTACAAGTCCTATCTGTGTAGTGAGACCCTGTAGAACCTGTTCTAAATACAAGAAAAAACAAAAAATATAGATCCACACAGGTATAATATTCTATTTAATTTTCATATTGTATTTTCATGTTGGTTTTTCTCAGAAATGACCCTTGATGAGGAATAACTTTTCTCTCCAGAAAGCACAGTATTGACTTTTCATTCTCCTAGGCTTTCTTTCTTTTTCTTTTTCTTTTTTCTCCTAGGCTTTCTGTAGGAACTCCTGGCTATGGTCATATTCATAATTATATGAACTCTAAATAAGCCTATATTCTTTCTTTCTTTCTCTTTTTCTTTCTTTCTCTCTC
>PVKN010026798.1:0-13708 GCA_004027915.1 Capromys pilorides | reverse complement strand
AAAGTTCTAGTATGTCATGTGCATGGGCAGTGTCCATGATGCTTACTGGTGGCCAGGTGTCACTTGTGAGACTGAGCTACTGCTAAGCAGGCATTTTAGTCTGCTGAGTGTCTGGCTGGCCTTTTAACAACCCATTTTATAGATGAGGAAATTGGAATTCATAAAGGTTTACTGATTTGAATCAGTTAGCAAACTGACTGGGATTCAAATCCATCCCTAAATTTTCTCTTGCTTTAAGTTACATACTTCAAATATGTTGAAAGAGAAAGGAAACAAAAGAAGTAAATAAAATGTACAGGTGCACAAAGGCTCATCTATGCCCCACCCTGTAAAAATCAGGTTGACTCACTTCCCATTCATCTTCTCCCTGCCTCCATATTTTCTGACCCAAACCAGAAACTTACTTTGTGCAATGGCCATGACTCCGGATAGTGGGGTCATGATGAGGTTCTGAGATTGCTGGGGATTATGGTGGGAGAGGCTGTGGATATTTGTCAAGGTGCTGACGGGGGGTAGGCCTCCTCCTGAGACTGATATCTGCTGGAGAGGAAAAACATGAGCAGCATGAGTGGATTTCAGAATGACCTGGTTAGGCAACTCCAGGGCCCAGTTAACTCACCAATTCATTCATCCCCTCCACAGTTATTAAGTACCTACTGTGGGACAGATTGTTCTAGGTGCTGCAGAGTGCAACAAGTAAAACAGACCCTACTTCCTACCTGGTGGTGACTGGACTTGCTGACTGTCTATGAGCTACCAGCCACCTTCAGCCATTTTGCTCTTCAGTGTATTATGTGTTTGTCCCCTCCGGCCTTTTGCATGTGCCCTCTCTTCTGCTTTCTGCCTTCTAGATTATGTTTTAGAAACACATGACTGCTAAAAATAATAACTGAAGAAATGCTCTGGGATTCCCCAGTGAGAGTGGAACAGGAACCAGGTAGGAGCTCAAGGAAGCCCTCTCTGAGTCCTGCTCACATGTTAACTCACAGACTTTCTCACTACACCCCTGGGAGGGGCTTCCATCCTTCCCATTACACAGATGATAACCTGAGGTTTAGAGCAGATGTAGATCCTGCTTTGAGACTCACATACCTAAGACCCTGTAACTGCCGAAAATTTCCACCTACCATCCTATAACTAGCAAATGGTACAACAGGTATTCAAGCCTAGTTAAGTCTGACCCTAAAGCCCAAGTTCTCCTCACTCCATAATTATGCCAAGGGTTAAGGGCTTAATACATTATTTGGGTTTATCTACTTTTTCAAAATCTTCACTGTACATTGTAATTTCTTTTTCTTTATTTTTTATGCTAAGGAGCTGATGTTACAATGACAAAGCTGTTAAATAAGCCTCATTCTGTTTCATCTTTACATTTTAATAAGATTATTAGGGGAAAGCTACTAATTCTTGTGTAAGCATTTTGTACACAGCCACATAATTGAGTCCTTTTATTTATTCCTGAAGTTCTAATCTCCTTATTTAAAAATTTTTTTTCCAAGTACAGCATATAATTTCATCACAAGCATAAAATGCCACCAGGGTCTCTTCCTTGCTAGAATCAATACCCTTCAAGCCCAAATTGGTTAGAGCTTTTTGAACAGAATTAAACAAATAACTATAATAAATGTGCTTGTTTTGATCCTAGTGTTATTAGAAATGTTTTTAATGTCTGCTCATTAATAATAAGTTGAATGGAACTCCCAGGTTTACACACACATACGCACATTTTCTCATAATATGGCACCATACTATTTATAGTTTAAAATAGTTTCTAAAAATACTAGTAAGAGAGGACTGAACCCCCATTCTGAACAAAGCCAGACATTGTTGAGAGCATCAAGGGCCCTGAGAAGTGCGTTAGGGTGAGGATTCATTAGGTATCTGAGTCACCCAACTTGGTTTCTTCCGTCCTTCGCTACCCAAAGCTCTTCGGGTCATAGGTCTCACACCAGTACCCAGGCAAAACCCTGTCTCCTACCTCCCCTTTCAGTCAACCTCATAATTTCCAAGGTTAATTTAAAAAAAGAAAGAAAGAAAAAAAATCAAGCAGGTTTGTTTATGTTTTTAAAATGAGAATCAAGAAATGAGTTAGAGGTCACATCACCCAGAAGGAATTCTGACCACACCAAACAAGAGAGAACCAGCCTGTTTGCTAGACTTGTTTTTCAAAATGTCAGAGTCATAAAACAAAACAAAACAAAGCAAAAAAAAAAAAAAAAATACTGGTGACCTGCCCTGGGCCTGAATTCCTTTGGTGACCCAGTCCTCTGTAGAAGTCAATGAAATGATGTCCATTTCTCTGCCTTTTCAACGTTTGGCTTCATTTATTTTTAAAAATCTTTTATTTATTTATTTGGTACAGAGGCTCACTTCACAGCTCAGACTAGTAGCAATTCTCCAGTCTCAGCCTCCCCAGCACTGGGATTACAGGAATGGGACACCACTCCCAGTCTCGGTGGCCATCTCAGTGCATCTGGGGTTCTGGGGTCGGCACACATGTGGTACTAGGGATCTAACTCCAGGCAGGCACTAAGATCACCAAGGTATCTCCCCAACCCTCCAGGTTTGGTTTTCATAGTCCCACAGAAACATGGATGTCAGTAACATGGATATCAGAAACATGGATGTCAGAAACATGGATGTCAGAAACATGGATGTCAGAAACATGGATGCCAGCAATAAAAGTGCTTTAAGTAGGTATGGCTTCAGTTCGCATATTGCTTTTATTAATTGTCCTTAATAGTTAAAGACATGGAAAGCACCAGTATTATTGTTTTTCTATTATAGATTAAGACATAGATCCTCAAAAAGTTGAGACCAGCTCTATGTCCCTTGACTAATAGGTGAAGAACACCAAATTCAAACAGTCTTGCTGGAATTTAAATCCATCCACTCAGGTAATCCTGGTCAAGTTACTTCCCACTGTAAAAGGCAGCTCTTGTGTTCCATTTGCCTCAAGGGCTGGTAGAAACCAGAGAGTTGGGCAGGATATGGTAGTAACCCTAAGATGATAACCTGGAGGACTGAATTACACCATACTGTCAAGCCCAGTACCTTCCAGTAGACAAATTCTTTTACATGAACTTTGTATTCTTTCACATGTTAACCCACAGACCTTCTTACAACCCTAGGAGGTAGCTCTTCTGTCTTTCCCATTTCACAGACAAAAACCTGAGGTTAGGAGTAGATATATATCCTGCCTTGAAACTCAGATACCTAAGATCCCTGCCTAAGATTTCACCCAGGATCTTATAACTAGCCAATATTCATGGGTTGCAACCCTAAGCCTGGCCAGCTATCTGTCAAGGCATATCATTCGACACTGTGGGTTGGGGGGCCCAGAAGAACAACAGAGAACTTAAATGGATTGGTATTATTTCCAAAACCAATCTTTAGGGGAAGATTTCAAAGTCCTGTCCTAGTGAAAGGAAGCACACAGATTGTCATTCCTAGAATCAGGCTTTCTCCAAACACAACGGAGCTATAAGCAATTCTAGTTCTTATGGCCTAGACATTATTGTCCCCATTTTATAGATGACAAAATGGAGCTTAAACATTTATCCATCCTCCTGTTGGTAAATGACAGAGCCAAAACTTGGGGACCCAAATCCCCTTGCCTCTGTTTCCTTTTGACCATATTTTTCTGTTGCTTTGGTGGAACAAGGTCTGTGATGGACTTGTTATACATTAACAGAGAACAGACTCTTGAATTTGGGCATCCAATGTCAGTGACATAACATATGAGCCCAGGGTGTTGGAGGCAAGTGAAAACCCGGTCCCTGCAAACAAACTTCCAGATGTTTGCTAACGGTGAGGTGCACTGACTTGGTCAATCATCAATCTGATAATACAGTGCCCGGCTGGACACTGTGGAGCAGAACGGGGAGAAAAATGCTTGTCTGCTGGCTGCCTTTGCAGCAACCCCCGCCTGGGTGAGACGCCTGCTGCTTACAAGGATGAGCTCAAAGGGAAAGTCTGAGGTCCTTCATGCAGTAAGAAGGGAGACTTGGAGGTTTTGTGTTCAGTGCTGGGATAGAGCCTAAGGGTCTCAGGCATGTCAGGCCAGCCTTGTACCTCTGCACCACACTCCCTGCCCAAGTCCTGGAAGTGGAGCTCTCTTTCATAGGCCTCCTCTTCCAGGAAAGCCTAGGTAATGCTTAACTTTAATTTGTTTGGGTCTTGACACGACTCTTGAGAAATCGTAAAGATTTGCCTGTGCCTCTCACAAGGTAGCTACCACAAATTGTTCTTCAACAAAAATGATCTTTCTTAAGGGATGGGTGGAGGGTAGGACAGATGCAAAATGCCTCCCCATTGGAGAGCTCTCTCATTTTTGTTTGCAAGGAACTCCACCCGGCAGGCCAGCTCAGGTCCCTTGAAACCAGAGTTGGCTGGATCAGTGTTCCCCTCAGAGGCTACACTTTGTTTTTCCTCCAGGGGGCTGGGGCCTCAATCCCCTGTGACTCACTAGTCCTTTTGTTGCACACACACGTCAAGGTCTAAAGTGGCATCTGTTCCCTGCTGCCCTTCCCTAACTCGGGCCCCTACTAGCCTCCAGGTCAGACACATTGCAGGATCTTGTACAGCAACACCTCAGCATGGAAGTCAAGAACCTGTGGAGCCTCCTGCCCTTGAAATGCTGAGCATGACCCAAAGAATAAAGTTTTCCATTTCCTCCCTTTGTTGTGTTGTAATACTTCTGTTGTCTCACAAGCTGCTCCCTGCTGTCCTGGTGTTACTAGAAGATCAGGACCTTCAAAGTGTAAATAATTTATTCATTGGTCAAGTGGGCTAAATTTACCTCTGAGGTATGGGTAAAGAAAACTTCACTTCATAAAAATAACATTGCCTTTAACTGACTAACACTGCTGTTTAGTAAATACTTTCTGTGCTGAACAATGAGGAGATTATCTCACATGTGTTAGTTATCACGCTTACTCCCCTAACAACCCTATTGCTATTACCTGCAGTTTATAGAGGATTTGAACCACAGGTACCTGGAACTTCAAAGTCGGCCTCCTTCCTCTAAGCACCACCCCACCCATTCGCCATCTTGTGCTGTGGGTCTTTCCTGAAAAGGCATCTGTGTCCTTCAGAATCTCAGTTCAAAAACCTGCTCTTGTCTCTTGCCATTCACTATGTCCTGCTTGACTGTTCTTGCCAATACCAAGGGGGTTTCTAACAAGGGGGCTTGGTACTCTCTGGGTTAAAAACAAAAAAAAAAAAAACTGGTTTTGGAGGCCTTGGAGGGGAGGGATGAATGAACATTTTATCAACACAAATGTCACTGGCAGCCCCAAAACAAACAGCGTCCCACCCGGCTCGCTCCTTTATGAGGCATTCAATCAATAAAATGAGAGCAGAACTCTGTCAGATTTATTGGCTAGGTTCAAACCGAACACCTCTTCTACCCGCCAAAGGCTGGGTCACCAGCTCTACCTTTCCGTTCCAACTTTGGTCAGCTCCCATTTTCTCCTGTGGGGTTACAATGGTTCATTGTTTGAGGCAGGCCTTGTGAGAAGTTGTGTTTGTTTTGCCTCTTATCTTATCAGCTCCAGAGCTACAATGGCCCAGGTGTACTCACCATTTTACCATCAGGTGAGAGGAGATTGTGGCCTGGGTCCAGGCTGGCTGGGGAGACTTGCTGTAAAACTGACTGGCTGGTCACCATGGCACTGTTACCATGGTGACTGATTGTTGAAGAGGAAGTGACCTCATTGTTTCCTTGCTGGCTGTAGCGTACTCCTGAAAAACAACACAAACCCCGAGAGGAACATTAGTGTCACGGTGTTCTCAGACACTGATTCAGAGCCTCTTCTTTTTCAGATGTGGATGACAAAAACAAAATCAAAAACAAACAAAAAAAAAACAGTTGCCTTCTTCTTCACAGCTGTCTGTCTCTGGGACAAAAGTGTGGTGGTTTCTACTTTAAGTCTAGAATGCAAGCTCCATGAGGGCAAGACTTTCTGTCTGATATGTTCATTACTGTATTTCCAGTGTTGACACATGGTAGCCAGTAAATAAAGTCTTGGATTCTTCCTGTTATTGCTTTGATAGTTTCTTAGGACCTAAAGGCTGTTATCAACCCTCTTCTGCATATAGTATTTATTGTATTCTTTAAATTGCTTTCTAGAAATGCTTCCCTAGCTGCTCTTGGCCATACGAGTAGCCTGAGTAGACCAACTGACAAAGAAGAGACATTGTCCAGTGGCCCTGATAAGAGCCATAGCTCAGTCAACAGTCTCTCAGTACCACTTTTGGCTGAGGCCAGAGGACACAGGCAGCACAGGTCAGGGATGGGACTGCAGCTATCAGGTTTTTTTTGGCTCTGGCACTCATATTATTTTTAAGGGGATTTCATTTGGCTCATTTCCGGCACACGGGGAACTGCATGGGCTATAGGAGGGGAGGCAGGCAACTGACACAGGTGGGATGTGGATGCTTTTGTAAACCACTCTAGTCTGGTCTATAAGGGCAGGAATTAGCCGAGCATGTTCCCAGCCTCACTGCTCTGACCTTCCCTCTTGGATAGAAAACAAAAAGGAGGTCTTTTTGGGAAAGGGCAAGTGCTGGACAGAGACCAAGCAACTGAAAGAAGCTTAACAGCCAGGAACCTAGCGCCAGTTTGCTGGAGATGCCCATGAAATAGCCAAGGTTGGGAGACCTGAGAACGGCTCATCTCTGATTTCTCATCCCCAGACAATGTTCTTGTTTTCTGTTTTAGATTAACAGAAAGATCTGTGGGTTCTGTCCTGCCAAGGAGCAAGAAAAATGCTCTAGGCATGGAATCACTTGGAGAAGTGGGCTGACTTTCAGCTGTTCATCTCCTTTTGCCCAGTTTTCCAAGATGAATCATCCCTGTATACCAATTCTATTCTTTTCCCCTCCCCTGTCTCCTCTAACCAGAGCCCCAGCTTCTGAGGGAGGTTGCAAAGTTCCCTCTGGAGCCAGGCAAGCTGCCACAGCCAGCAACTTCTAATTCACTAAGCTGGAGCTTACCAAGAAGAGACTCAAGCCAGTTCTCCCAGAATAGTCCTAAGGACATTACCCAAGGCTGATATGACCTAGAGCTTCAGAGGGCTGGGGGGTGGGAGTGGGGAACAAATGCTAAGACAGCATTCTGACCTTCAAGAGCAACTTGTTTGACTGTAAGTGGCTTGGTGCTTGATCTATGGACTTTTTGTATTGGCTGTTTCCACATCTTTTGATTCAAGGGGCTGATGGGGGTGGGGATTTGGCCCTGAAATTCGGTGATTGTTGGCCCAGGGGACTACATTTTTTGGGGGGAAAGAATAGGAGCCATTAAATTAAATACAGGAAAGGCTTTTACCTCTCCAAACCAATATCCCTTGCCCAGTTCTGCCTGTCTTCCCCTGTATCTCTCTGGGGCTCTCTAACACTCCCTTTTGTCCCCTCCACAACCCTCCAGGAACTGGATAAAGTTAGACCCTTTATCTCTACGCACATTAACTACTAGTTTACCAATAGGATCTTCCAACAGTTCAAGGGTTTTATGTAGAAGAGATTGGAAACCTATGTGCTCCAAGGCACACCTGGGTCCAGTGAAAAAGGAGGTAGATTTCTAATAAATAAAAGGAAGAATTTTCTAGCAAAGAGGGAGTAGTGAGAAGACCGTGTGCTCTAGAACTAGACAAACTTGAGTTCGAATCCTGCCTTTGCTCATAACAGATGTGCGATTGTGGGAAAATTGCTTTTCCTCTCTGTACCTTGGTTTTCTCTCATACAATGGGGAGAATACCTCCTCAACAGGGCTATTTTGGGATTGGAGCTCCCATTTTATAGCGTCTAGCATAAGGCAAACTACAAAGCAATGGTCCACAGGCATACAAGGGGAGAGTGCTGGTGTCAGGATGGGCCCAACATATGTGCGCTCTGAGTGTCTAGAATTATAGATAACTTGGGGCAGATTGTAAGTAGTAAGTGAAACTAGTTTCACAGAAAACAGTTTCTAGAGGATTCTGCTCTGGTGGAACCACTGAGAATATGGCCCTGAAGGCAACTGGGGAAGAGGCTTGGCTGCTGCCCTGCTCTTTCACTTTGCAGAGGCTGGACTTCACCCTGTCTCTCTCATGCATTTGCTGACTCCCTGACCGGCTATTTACCTCCCCAAGATGCT
The DNA here is from genome assembly GCA_004027915.1 of Capromys pilorides. Lineage (NCBI taxonomy): Eukaryota > Metazoa > Chordata > Mammalia > Rodentia > Capromyidae > Capromys > Capromys pilorides. Next base: position 5,571 of record PVKN010026798.1, on the reverse strand, counting down.
CTGCTCCTGAGAGAGTGGTGATAACTCTGGGAGGCAGGTGTGTGCTCACCTCCCAGCTTGTCCCCATCATCGATTCAGTCTCAAATCAAACAGTCTCTGGATTTAGCCTATTTAATTTGGCTGAAGGAAAGGGGCTAACCCTGTGATGATCAAATATGGGTCACAGGGAGACTTCTCTCTACCATACGCCACACAATTATTTATTTAAAAATAATTAACCCAGGATATCCGCAGGAAACAAAAAGCCTCTTTTACAGGAAGCACAGCAGGAGAGAGGCCTGAACCATTTGTTAGAATCCAGGCAGCACAGCTCAAGCCTGCTGGGGTTTGCACACTGTGTTCCCCACTATGATCTTCATTGGGTGAGAGATACAGTGGGGGAGCTGCTCTGCTCCAGGCAGATGAGCCTTGACCTTTCCTTCAAAAACCTTGGGCTAACGGCCAGAGTCCTGGCTGGGAATTAGGTGATCCCTGCAGACCACAGCTTTGCCATCCTTCTACCGGGTGACCTCAGCTTCCTTATCTACAACTGAGAGGATGCCTACTGCAAAGAAAGGCTGCTGTGACTGCCCTGCGGTACAAGCTAGGAAGAGGCACCTCACCCGCTCAGGACTCTCTGCACCTTTTCCCACTGGTGCTTCTCTCACCAGGATTGCCGGGCTGTGGGAGGGTTTCTATATCTAGCTAGTATGCAGGGTGAATTCTTATTAGAGGAAAGAGAAGCCAAATCCTTGCTATTTCACACAATCAGAAAAGCACTTGAAATGAGATTGGGTGGGCTTTGGAGCCTAGGGTTAAAGCTTGGCTCTTCCATGGAATAGCTGTCTGATCTTGGGAAGGTTATTATGCCTCTCTGAACTTTACTTCCCTAACTGTTAATAATATCCATCCCAAATCATTAGGAGAAAAAAAAAATGAGTGAATTAGCAGAAGTGACATTGTTGCTCAAAATATAATAGTTACTGCCACTTTCAGACTGCCTTTGTCCAAAAGACATTTTTACAGGGACTGAGGTCACAAAACTTCACTGAGCCCCTAGCACCTAGGCACTGTGGAGCCTGAATTAAGAAGTAGAATGGTTGGGGTTGGGGAGATAGCTCAGTAAAATAAGTGCTTGCCTGGTAAGCACAAGGTCCTGAGTTCAATCCCTGGTACCAGGAAAAACAAACAAACAAACAAACAAACAAACAACAACAACAACAACAAACACAAAGCACTAGAATGGCATCTTCCCCTCTTCCTTTATACTGATGGTCTGAAAGTGAAGATATGAGAAGGATTTTGGGTGAACCCTTATTTGCCAGAAATGCCAGATTAGTAGCACAGAGGATCACAGGAGAAATGACAATGACAGATAATAGCAACACACTCTGTCCCCACTTCCTGGCTCAACCCACTGATTGGCCATGTCCCCATCACAAATCCTGTGAATCACAGTCAAGGGTGTCCAGGAGCTGGAGCCATCCCATGTGGAGTCTAGAGATCTCTGGAACTTTCCCCTGCTCCCAGGCCTCAATTGCATGGCAGTGGAATCACTGCCGAATTCCCAACAGCATGTGGATCAGACACAGATCATCTGGTTTCCATCCAGAAATACTGGTCAGGAGTTTCAAAACCACAGATGAAGCACATGCTCCACGAAGCCAGCATTCCCTGTTCTGCCTTCTTCAGCCGGCACCTGTCTTCAGGATACTTCATGCTGCTGCAGCTTGGGATTTCTTCTGAAACAAAAGCATACCCTGCCCCCACTCAGCTTGGAAACTTCTGATGGCTCCTTATTGCTTTCTGGAAAAGTCCCAACACCTGAGACTGGCAGAATCAGGCTTTGGGCCTTCGATGCCTCATTTGCATCATCTCTAACTGCACCCCTGTACCCATGTGAGAGGGCTTGGGGGGTCCTGCCACATCCTGCTTTTGTGCCTTTGCTTTTGCTGTTCCCTCTGGCTGGAAAGCTTTGCCTTTCTTTTTCATGTCACACCCTTTGTGAAGGCTACATATCATTTCTGGGAAGCTCTTCTTGATCCATCCTGGTAATGAGCTACTCGGTCCCTTGCGTCTTATATGTGCTAGAGACTCAACAGCAGGAGTTGGTCACCCTTTACTCTCACGTTGACTTCTGTCTCCCTTTTAAAGAAGTGACAGCTTTTACTCATTGCTGTATCCTCAGCTCTGCAGAGCACCTGACGCTGTGACTATTTAACAAGTAAAGAAATGAGCCTCGATAGCTCTGAGTACCCCTAGGTGCATCACTTCAGGCAGGAAGAATATGGTCAGTTCTGGGTGTTCATTGCATTAATCTTGTGAATCTGTCCGAAATGCATTGCTGCACTAGTGGACCATTTGAGTCACATCAATTTTGCATTTAGGAACCACTAGTGAATTCCTAAATCTGTAGGGAACTGCATAAGACCACCCAGAAATACACTCATTGTGCCCAGGCATCTCACACTCCTAGGCATCTGCCAGCCACCTTTGTCCTCTATAAATCACATCTGTGCCCTTAGGAGTCACACTATTTGCTGGGTGCGGTGGTGCACACCTGTCATCCCACCACTCGGGAGGCAGAGACAGGACTGGCACAAGTTGGAGGCTAGCCCAGACAGCACAGGGAGTTTAAGGCCAGCCCGAATGACAGAGCCAGACCTTGTATCAAAAAAGAAAAGAAGAGAAAAGAAAACAGGAATCATGATGACAATCAACGACTCAGGACTTGGAACCCTTCTGAGGCCTGCTTCCTTAGGCAAACTTCAGGACTTTTTCAAACTCCAATGTCTTATTTATTGTTGAGCACCATTTATGTACTTCTTAACCGTTTTACAGGTATAAAACCCTGCTAATGTTTTTATTGGCTACTTATCTTTTAAAAATGGGTCATCGATGGAGCTGTAGAGTGTTATCTCCCTCAACCTCAGCCCTGTGGTGTTCCTTCACACTTAGCAAAGCATCTGATGTTTAGGTTGTGAATGTTGAGTTCTATAGGATGCGCTATGCACATGTGTTCAGATGGCCTCACTGCTGCCAGAGATGCTGCTTGGGGTGTCATTATCCACAGAGATGTTTCAGAAACTCAGGCTTACAAGTATAGGATGTCTCATAAAGCCTTGGATATTCAGTTCAGCTTTCTAGGAGCTTCAGAAAATAGCTGTAACTCCAGGTCCTCAATTCCAAAGAGCAATAAGGCACCACCTTCTACACACTTTGAACTAGCAAACTCTTTCTCTTGCTGGCTTAACTCCGACCATGCTGGATCAGTCAACTTTTGGCCCCTGGCATTTTTGTCTATAAAATACACACACAGACCTCCTTTCCTCCTATGGTAGAATGATAAATGAACAAAATAACAAAACAGTAGAGGACAAGATTCTGGGACAATAGAAGACCAATATTAGCCAGGAAATATGGCCACAGTTCTTGTTCTACATGGACAGAAGAGGGAATGGGGACTACTGGGCAAGTGGGGCTCCGCTTGTCTCCTGTATGGCCTCTGGCACCAGAGCCTAGGGGTTCCCTTCCTTGGGGTCTGGGATGCCTTCATCCTTCGCATTTCAAAGCCAACCTCCCATCCCTGATAATGCAGGAATGTTCCTCTGGCTGGTGGACCTCTGCCAGCTTGAGTGAGTGTCCCCAGCCACCAACAGAGTAAACATTACTCAACTGGCTGGGGTTCTGTCACACACATTCTTCCCCTGTGTTCCTAACCTCATGCAGAGCACAGCCCAACCCCTTTGGGTCTGAAACTGGGAATTTAAACTCAGGTAGGAGTGAGCTTTCTTCCAAAAAGAAAGGACCACATCCACTAATTATGGATAGACAGAGGTGCTCCTCCTAAGAAGGCACAGGTTTGTATGGGGTGGGGAAAAGCATAGGTCAGGTTTGATGTCGCAGAACTGTGTCCTGACAACTCCACTTTCCCCCTAAGCATGAGTTGCTTTTCCTGAGGACAGAGGTGAAGAGATGACTGATTCAGTCCGGTGAACTTCTGAGACATTCATTTGGGGTTAAAAGAATGTGAACAATTCCTAGACTTGAAACTGGGAACTCCAGAAACTAAAGCTTTCAAATGAATTAATGTTGCTGCCTTGTTTTCCTCATTTGTAACCTTGCCACTTCTTAATATTTCTTTTTTAATGTTTGCAAGGAGTTTAGGAGATTAAAAACCCAAAAGTCTGGGAAGAAAAAGCTAACGCAAGGTGAAACCATTTTAAACACCGGCTTCGTGTCTAATTCAGATCCCTTTCTACTGAAGGTGGCTTAGGTCGAAGCCCAATTCATAAGAAACACAGACAGGCCTGTGGGGCTGGTAAACATTCTTGACTCAATGAGTAAAATGTTGAGTGCTACTTCAGGGAAGTCCACAAACTGGTTTTCTTCTAAAAATTAAAGCAAACGTAGCCAAGAAAAGAATTTGCCGGTTTTCCATCAAAAGCATCTTGGCCGAGAACAGGTGCTAAACGTGCCCAGTGTGCCTGAAAACATCCCACCTGCAAGGAGGTACAGTGTGGACAGAGACCCCTCCCATCCTCCCACTGGTCTGTAGCAGGCATGGTGTCTGTCCTTGCTACAGAGCTGATTTCTGCAGGTAAACATCAGGCTCTTTGCAGGGAGCACTTTGGCCTGGAGACCTCTGCCGCCGGCAGAAGGCAGGTATAAGAACCTGCCTCACGGTCAAGAACCTGAGCAGTCCTTACCTATGTGGAGATTTTATGCTGTCTCCTTCTCAGTGTGTCACAGATGCTCCCTGACAGAATGAAGAGCCAGGTTCCGTGAGGATGAGGTCATTTTCATCACCTCTTGCTGGGGTTAGCCAGGAAGTCTAGTGTTTCAAAGCTGACCCTTCTCCCTCTGCTTTCCAAGCCCCAAATGAACTCCAGATAGGTGGAGTCACCCCATCATGACCCACTAACAGTTTGAAATAATTTTATGAGTTTATTTAGTGTTTTCCTGGGGAATGTACGCCCTGTGGAGGGCAGGATTTTCTCTGTTTTCACCTTTATCTGCTCAGAACTTTTCACAGAGCCTAGCCTGTGCCAGACTCTCAATAAGTATTTGTTGAATGAGTAAATAAGAATGAATGAGCTATACTTCAACGGTGACCCAGGGCTTCACACCTTCTTCAGCTTTGATCTGTTGAGTGGCTGAGAGGAGCCGCCGTTCATTTACCCTTTCAATCTCTTGCGGTGAGGAGAGGCAAGCATGAATTTTGGTGGTTGTTTTTAAAGGAGTAAGAAGAGGGCTGGAGAGATAGCTCAGCAGACAAAGTGCCTGCTTAGGTAAGCACAGGGACTGGGATTTGATCCCTGGCACTACAGTAGTGCCGGCCCTACTGCCAGCGCGCTGAGCCGGCCACCACCTCTGGGCTTGGTGGTGCATGCCTGTAATCCCAGTGCGGGGGAGGCTGAAAACAGGAGGATCACTACAATTCTGAGCTGTATAGTGAGACCCTGTACCAAATACATTTTTGGTACATAAACTTTTTTTAAAGGAAGAAATAATATTGGTAGATTTGGACAATGTCACGTGAATGCCTGAGACAGGTGTGTGGGGGTAAGGGTGACCGGTACGACTGCCTTC
>PVKN010026797.1:0-13725 GCA_004027915.1 Capromys pilorides | reverse complement strand
TTTATTTATTATTTTTATTTATTTCTTTTTTTGAGGAACTGGGGATTGAACTCAGGCCCTGTGCTTGCCAGGCAAGTGCTTATTCTACTCAGCTATCTCCCCAGCTCCTACTATTATACTTTAAAAGATGGGTAGACCAAGGCCAGGAAGGGTGAGCACCTTGGCCAGAAGCAATGAATTGAAAAGCCAGAACATTTTTGTCAAATAGCACATATTTTAGACATCTTGGACCACATGGTCGCAACTATTCAACTCTACTCTTTTTAGGGTAAAAACAAACTAGTGGATAATATACAAACTAGTGGATACAATGGTGATCTAGTAAAACTTTATAGATATTGAATTTAAATATATAGCTTTATGTTTAAAGCAATTTTAGGTTCCCAGCACGATTGGCAGAAGTTGATGGCCATCTCCCAGGTGTCCCCGCCCTCCGCACGCAGGTGCACAGCTTCGCCACCATCATACCTAGAGTGGTTTATTTGTTACAATCCATGGACAGATACCGATACACAACTACTCAAAGTCAGTTTGTATTACCACTCATTGGCTGTGAATTTCATGATTTTTCATGTCAAGTTGTGATTTGCATTTGATTTTTTAAAACATTTAAAAATGACGGGGCTGGGGAGATAGCTCAGTAGAATAAGCGCTTGCCTGGCATGCACAGGGGCCTGAGTTCAAACTCCAGTTCTGCAAAAAAAAAATAATAAATAAATAAACGAACAACATAGTAAAAAATAAAAAAAAGAAAATGTCCTTAGGTCTTTGGAAAAAGACGGTAGCTGGCTGCATTTAGCCCAGTGGCCTTAACTTGGCCACCAACAATGACCAAATTAGCAACGGCCAAACCAAGAACTCCATTTCCAAATGGAAAGTCTACTGTACCATGCAAGGATGCATTGCCGAGTTTCCCCCTCATTCCCTCTCTCTAACGGATGTTGAGTCTTAGAGTGGGGACAGCTGTTCTTTGAGGGTGTGCCTGCGCGTGGGTAGTCGAGCTCCGAGACGCGAGTCAGGTAGGGGTGGAAGGACAGAGGGGCCTAACTGTCCTCCCTTTAATGGGAAGCAGTGTAGTTTTAGGGTTTTCCAAACAGGCTCTGGAGCCAGACGGGCTTTGAGCCCTGGCTTTGGCAGATAAACTGCCCAGCCTCTCGCTTCCACCTTCCCCACCTGTATGATGACAGCATTACTGGAGCCTTGTGAGTCTAGGATGAAGCCACACAGGTGTCCAGTGCAGTGAAAGCTCAGTGTACCTCAGAATTAATCACCAACACTAATGACTAAGAACACTTTTTTTTTTTTTCCAGTAATAGGGATTGAGCTCAGGACCTTGTGCTTGCCAGGCAAGCACTTATTCTGCTGAGCTATCTCCCTGGCCCAAGAACACATTTTAATAGCATAAAGTATTCTAGTTTTATATCCACAAAGATGAAATGTATTATAATTCAGCTTTCTCTGCATATTTAAATTAAAATTGGGGCCAGCGAGATAGCTCAGCCGTCTAAAGCACCTGCTCAGGCAAGCTTAGGCAACCGCAGGGACCACGGTCCAATCCCCAGCACCACATGCTGCGTCAGCCCCACCCCCAGGGCAGGCTGAGCTGGCCATAATATAAATAAATACAATTTTTTAAAAAATTAAAATTTAACTCACAATATTTACATTTAATGCCAAACAGAATGAATGCTGCAGGCAACATTTCGATGCATGGTTTTTAATCTTACCATTAAATACTGTATTTTCCCTAGACATTATTATTATTATTATTATTATTATTAGCAGTACCAGGGATTGAATTCAGAACCTTGCACTTGCCAGGCAGCAGCTAACGCCACTAAGCTATAGCCTCAGCCCCTGAAAGACTTGAGGGTGACCTTTAAGCTTACCCTTAGTTCCTTTTTAAGACCCAAATGCTAACGCTTTGAAATGCTCTTTGCGAACTCCAAACTATTGTTTTCTGTTTGTCCTTATATTACACTGAGCCATGTAAGCATATACAACTGTTAACAAAGCCATAGTAAACCAACTCCAACTCAGCTTCCAGACACCTGAAATATAATCAGATGTTTAGAAAGTGTAAGGATTTTTGACCATGGGTGATGAATGACTTAAGCCTTTTAGAAAAAGCAAGCAGCCACTGAAGTCATTTTCTCACTGTAACACAAGTACAGGTGACAGGAAGTGGAGTCACGAGGTCACCGGATGTGCAGTTACTGTTCACTGAGTTCAAAGAGTGAGACATGCGAGGCGGATGTGGTGGCGCGCTCCTGTAATCCCAGCACTCCGGAGACTGACGCAGGAGTGCCACAAGTTTGCAGCCAGCCTGGGCTACGTAGCAAGACCCTGTCTCAAAACAAAAACGCAACAACCCCGATCCTCAGATGTGCCTGTAAGGACTTCTTTGCAGGAAGTAAGAATGACATGGAATTGTGTTCCAGTGGAAATATTTGGGACATATTAAATAAGATTACCAAAATCACCAGGGGAGGAACTTCGTTTTCCCACTAGCAAAAGTAGGAGCAAAGCAAACTTTTTATCATTTTGTTAACCTTTTATTTATGTATTTGGTACAGGGTCTTGCTATGCAGCTTGGACTTGTAGTGATCCTGCTGCCTCAGCCTCCCCGGTGCTGCTGGGATTACAGGCATGTGCCACCACGCCCAGTCTGTGGCCAAGTCGGTGGCTGGTTCAGTGCCTGGGCCAGCACAGCATGTAGTATTGGGGATCAAACCAGGTCCCTGCTCCCAGGCAGGCACTTGGTCCACTGAGCTATCTCCCCATTTCTTTTCTATCTCTACTTCTCTTTACAACTTGAGAAATCAAAGAAAAAAAAGCTTGCACTTTTCACACAGTAACATTGAATAAACAAAGGCAAATTTTCAAGATTCTGACATGACCAAGTTAAATATTTGTGAAATCAAACAAACCACATTGCAGGCAGGTGCAGGGGCCCGGGTTCGATCTCCAGGCCCCGCCCCCAAGGCACCCTCAGATGGCAATTGAGACTGCATGTGGTGGCTCTGAACACCCTGTAGGCCCTTTCGTAAAAGACAAACAAACAAAGCACAATGGTTTTGGAAAAGGAACACTGAACTTATTAAGCCACAGGTGTAAGGTCAAAGGCGGAGCTGGCCTTCAGTCTCCACAGGGAACTGGTTCCAGGATTCTCCTTGGATACCAGAACTTGCCTGGGCTCAGGTCCTTATGCAGAATGTATCTAACACAGGCATCCAGGGACTTTCTGCCATTGTGTACTTACAATACCTAAGAGGACATCATGATATATAAACAGTTCCGTTCAGTCGCCTAAAGAATATTGACCAGGAGCAGTCTGTACATGTTCCTTACAAATGCAAGCTTTTTCCAAACACTTGATCTTTGTTGGGGCTGCCGAACCTTCTAACATGAAGCCTACCCAGGAGGAGCATGAGCTGCCCCCTTCTTCCTGGCTCAATCTCTAAACGGCACCACCGGTGGTGAGTAAAAAGGGCTGGAGTAGGGGCCGTGGTTATGCTTGCCTCAAGGACTGCCCCGCTGAAGAGCGCGAGCTGGATGGCATTCTTCTCTTTATTTATTTATTTTTTTAAAAATTTTTATTTATTTATTTGTTTGCTTGTTGTGTTTATTTGTTTCTTTATTTATTCATTTTGTGGCTGGCTCAGCCTGCCCTGGTGGTGGCGCTGGCGCAGCATGTGGTGCCGGGGATCGAACTGCAGTCCCCACAGTTGCCTGAGCCCTCCTAAGCAGGCGCTTTAGACCACTGAACCATCTCGCCAGCTCCGGCATTCTTCTCTTTAGCCCTCCCAGCTGCGTGACCTCGGGCAGGCTCCAAAGCCTTCCAAGCCCTGGCGCTCTGATCCGGCATTGGGTGCTACCACCACCAGCGGATCCGTGGCTGCAGCAGGTTTCATTCAGAATGCGAGGCATTTAAGAAGGAGCAGGCATCTGCTGCCTATGCACCCTGTGTGAGTTATTATCATTTGAATGTAACACGGAAGACGTTCAGTCTTCAGTTGACTGGACATCCCCAGAAACCGCTGTGCCTTGCCTGGCGGTGCCCTAAGCTGAGAGGTGTCTATGGCTGGGGACTAGGGGTCAGGGTAGTTTTTGATAGAAAAGTAAGAGCAGCGTAGTTAGGGCTAAAGTGCTTGATTTAAAGATCTGTCTCACTCTTAGGTCTCTGCCCTAGTAGTGTCTCTCTCTCTCTCTCTCTCCCCTCTCTCTCTCTCCCCTCTCTCTCTCTCTCTCTCTGTTTTGAGACTGTGTCTGGATGGCCTTGAACTCACTGTGGAGCCCGGGCTGGCTTCGAACCTTTTGCCATCCTCCTGTCTCAGCCTCCACAGTGCTGGGATTACAGGTGTGTGCGACCTTGTCGGGCTCGTCCGAACTGTTACTTAAGTTAAATTATTTGACGAAACATTGGCAAAATTTCAACAGGGCAAACTTAAAAGTCAAGACTTCTACGCTGGGGCCCCAAATTCATGAAAATCCCTAAGTACAAAACTGGCCTCACGACTCTCTTGCCTCTGAATACAAGGTAGGCCGGTCCGACCCACCTGGAGCCGGTGACAGCTGGTGACAGCTGGTGACAGCTGGTGACAGCTGGTGACAGCTGGTGACAGCTGGTGACAGCTGGTGACAGGAGACACCCCCGAGGGACCTTTACGGACGCGTGGTCCTCAGAAAGGGAACCCAGCAGCAGAGCCGGCGGGCGGCCGGAACCCGACTCCAAAGCCCTGCTCACCGATTGGTCCCCGAGACCGGCGCTCCAGCCAATCCCAGGAGCGCTCGGAAGCGCCTGCCAATGGGCGGAGCCGAGCCCGGGCCGCCGCCTGGCTCCTCCTGCAGCCTCGAGTCGGTTCGCAGGCGGCCCGCGTCCCACGGGTGGGAGTCCCGCAGTGGCGGGCTGTGGCGCCTGGGTCCTCACTCCGCGGCGGGAGGCGCTGCCTGGAGCCGCCGGGGCGGGCCGACCGGCCAGGACGGCGCAGAAGCGGGTTCTCTGGGCCCCGGGCCGGGCCGAGGGCACGCGGGCGGGGGGCCTTTTGTGAAGTCAACGGGTTCTGGCCTCCAGGGGCGCCCGCACCCCCACCTCGGTGGGCAGGGTTCGCTGCCGCCTGGCCCACCCCAGGGAACCGCAGGGGGTGCTGAGTGATTGTCACGCACTCTGGGAAAGGTCCTTGGGGCTGGGTGTGGCTCGGCCAGTAACCCCGACACCGTGGGAGGCAGGCAGGAACATTTCACATTGGATGGGGAGGGGGGCTGTCTTAAAAAAAAAGCGTCAGGGAGGGATGTAGCATAGGCCTAAGGCCGTGGGTTCAAGCCCCGCAAACACCCTAATTAATCTTTTCCTCGTTGACAAACCTAAGACTGAATGCAGTAAGCTGGAGCCGGCCGGCAGCCCCGGCTCTAAGAGTGCTCCAGAAGTGCCCCCAGGTCTTCCTGTCAGCGTCCGGAGGCCTCAACCTCGGGCCGATTTTCAGCTTGTGTCGTGAACACTTTCTGTGGTAAAAACAAGCCCACCGGGCTAGGCCTGGTAAAGATGGGGTTCCCCCTGCCCAGCAGTGATCCACGCCATCCACGGATCCCTCCTCATGCACTAATGACGTCTTCACAGCACCCACCCGTGAGGCTGTGTGCCTCACGTGGGATGGGAGGGGAAGACGAAGGCTGGGCTGGAGACCAGAGGCTGGAAGACCACACAGCAGGCCAGCTAGCCTTGAGGCCAGGCGGAATTCTTTATTTGTAATAGCAGGATAACAGAGGGACAGGAAATGATGCCAGGAAGGAAAGAATAAGGAATTGAAGGTTTCTCCACTCAAACCAAGACAAGAAACTGAGTGGCCGTTTTCTGAAATGACAGCAGGACATCTGGGTAGAAACTGTGAATCACTGGGGGTCTGGCTTAAAGTCCTGATCTCACTAGAGGTGGTGTGGGGAGTCTTCAGGACAGGCTAGGGTGGAGCCCAGAGTCTTCTGAGAGCCCTGGGATAGTAATCCCCCTCACACTTGGATAGGAGGAACCTAACAGCCCTCGCAGTTAAGCCGCCATGACACCCAGTCAGCCAGAGACAAGCAAAGGGGACGCAGGGGCACATAGGGAAATGGCAGCCGGTCACTTCTCACATCAGCCAAAGAGAAGAGGGAGCGCACTGCTGAGCCCGGCCCCTCAGAGCCCGTAGTCACAGGCCTCAAGGCTGTTCTGCATGTAAAGTTGTAGGAAAGTCTGGTACCACTCCATTTCCATGAACAGGGCTTTGGCTGCAGGATCTTTCTTCATGGCCGCGATCCAGAGCTGAAGTTTCGGAGCGCTGGCTGCCCACCTGTGAGAGGAAGACAGAATGAGGGTGTGGGCAACCTAGGCAAAGACCCTGTCTCAAAACAAAAGTAAAAACCTCTTTAGGAGCACCTTCAAAATATGCATAGTCATTGCAGTGGTTGATACGTTGTGTCAACTTGGCTGGATGACTCAGTGGCCTGGCTGTTGGTGGGAGTCCTGCCCTGCCCCAGGGTACAATTGATTCCTCCTTGGAGCAGGATCAGGGCCTGCCTAGGATATGATTGGCTCCTCCCTAGAGTGGGATCAAGGGCCCATGCTGGGGTATGATTGGAGCACAGAGACTTTCTAAAGGGCTGAGGAAGGAGTCAAGACGTCACTTCCTCGGAGAAGCTTCAGTCTTCGCATTGGGCCTGGACTTCATCGTCTGGCTTGCAGCGCAGACTCTTCAGCCTCCAGCTTGGATCTTTCGCCATCCGTCGCAGACTCTTCAGCGTCCATCACAGACACTTCAGTCTTCTATCGCAGACCCATCAGCCGACAGATAGAGACTTACACGGAGCACTGCAGTGAGTTTCAGACCTCGGGACTGAATTCTCCAGTCTGGAGCGTGCAGACGCCCTCTGCATGCTTCCTCATCTGATTCTGTGGCTGACTATTGTAAGCCAATCTTATAACTCCTTATATATTGTATATTTTGTGTTAATATCCGTTCCTTCTATTTTTCTGTTCCTCTAAGTAAAACCCCGACCAATACAGTCATATATATGCGATTTGAAAGGTATCAAAGACCTTTGATTTACAGACCGTGAATATAAATGCATGTGGAATGACTTCCACAGTGTGAGCACTTGTCTAAGTGGCCAAGCTGGTAACTTTATCAGAGGACTTGAAAGACATCCAAGAACTTAAATATCACTTACTCTGTCACCAGATAGATCTCAAAATAGCGCTGAGCTGCCCTAATCTCTAAAAAATGGAAGTCGAGGCTGGCAGCCAAAGCCAAAACAGAGTTTAGGATACTCAAACTCTTCCAGGTAAGGGGTCAATAACCCCAGTAGGACCCTGTAACAGTACCCTGATACACATGCACATCCTTACGGACTGACAGCCATTTAAAGACATTCGGCGCCACCGAAGCCCCTGCCCCAGGAGTGGGAGTGGTAAGTGCGGGTCCATGAGGGCCCCAGACACCCCAGGGGTGCTCCTGTCTGTTGCTCGCTCAGGCATGTTAGGTTTTCATTTCTTTTCAAAAAAAATGTTTCACAGGTGGTGTACTTCTGTGATCCCAGCACTTGGGAGGCTGAAAACAGGAAGATCCCTACAAGTCTGATCTGTGCAGTGAGACCCTGTACTAAATACATAAAACAGAAGTTCTACATATTCTGTGGCCACCGTCGCCCTATAGGCATGAAATACCCCAATGCCTTACTCGTTTAACTCCAGTAATTCCAGGTGTTGAAACCAGGGCCAGAGTAGGTAATCAATCATAGAGACGGAGTCGCCACCAAAGAACGTTGTCTTCTTCTTCGCCAGAACCTGTACATCAAACAGCAGAAGCGTACTGACTTGTGTCTAGGAAGGATGGCCACCAGCAGGAGGAAGGCCCAGTCAGCAGAGCACAGAGCGGCTCCCTGGACACTTCCAAGGTCAGCTTTGGTCTGGAAGCTCAAACAAGGTGGGGAGAGTGGGGGTGGGGTGGGGTGGGGGGACTCTTTGGGTCCAGCACTGGCCTAGGAGCCTCAGGGCCTGGAGAAAGGGAAACAAACACAATCCAAAGGCTTTAGGGTTTTCTGTGTAAAGCAAAATAATGAAAGTGGAAGAAATTTAAAAGCCAATATGAAAAACAGGTGCTCAGAACAAGTTGGCAACTGTGTGTAACTGCTGCGGGTACAATGTAAGGTGGCACAGGGCTGGCAGGATAGCTCAGTGGACTAAGGCCCTGCTCGGTCCCCGGGGCTGGGATTTGATCCGTGACACCACATGCCACACCGGCCCCATGCCAGGGTACACGGAGCCAGCAACCGATTCCGGGCATGGTGGTGTTTGCCCGTAATCCCAGCACTGGGGAGGCTGAAAACAGGATGATCAGAATGAGTTTGAGCTGCATAGTGAGACCCGGGCACAAAAGAAAAGAAAAAAAAACTTAAAACAAAAATCAAATGTAAGGTGGCACAACTGTGCTTGAACAGTATACTTCTCTTTAACGCAGAAATTCTGCTTGGTAATGTAACATAGTTTTGCCAAAAGCTACACATGGAAGTGTGCGCTGCAGCACCATCTGCAGTAGTGGAAACGTAACAGTGTTTACCACAAGCAGAGCAGGGTGCTAGCCACAGCAACTGTCTTAGCTGCTCTTCTCTCCTTGCTGAGATAAAATACCCAGCTCCTGGGGGACAGGTTTGCTTGGCTCACGGTTCGCAGAGGTTTCAGTCCATCATCGGCTGGCTCGAAGGCAGGGTGGCGCGACACAGGGGGATTCACAGAAGAGTCGACAGCAAGAAGACAGCAAAAGCGAGGCAACAAGGGGCGTCCCTGCTCTTTTTCTCTTGCACCTTACCCAGACTTCTCAGGGCGGGCAGCGCTTGCAGTCTAATCCTAGCGGCCTGGATCCCAGCATGAAAACACCAGTGACACACACACTAGATCCAGCCACCTGTGAAGAAGCCCCGCTTGTGACAGCGTGAGGCTTGGGGAACACCTAAACTGCAGCCACATTGGTAGTGGATGTCTGTAATCTCAGCACTCGGAGGCTGAGGCAGTAGGACCACTATGAGCACAAGGCCAGCCTGGGCTACACAGTGAGACTGTATTTCAAAAATCCCCCCTAGAATGAATACACAGTGGTACAGTCCAACTTGGGAACTTCGCACAAAGACCTGGGAAGAGCTAGGCAGCTCGGTGAACAGACTACTGAGGGGAAGAAGCCAGACTCAGGAGAGTGCACGTTCCATGGTTCCATCTGTATAAAGTTCACCAAACAGCCCAAGCGAATACTTTGTTCCATGGGTGCTGGTACCCGAACCACGTTCACTTGGTGAACAGTTGTCCAGTTGTATGTTCACGCTTTGTGTACTTCTCGGCGTGTCATTTTTTAACAAAAAATATACTGGAAACAGACTGAATTAACTATTAGGTTGGCAAGGATTTGAAAACCAAGCACAAATAGAACATTTCTAAAATTTAAGAAAGTGAATTGATAGTAGGGTATTACTGAAGGAGATTATAACATTCTCCAGCTAATTAACTACATCCAGTTTGCCCTTTAAAAATAACATCCAGGGGGCCAGCAAGATGGCTCAGTGGTTTAAAGTGCCTGCTTAGGAAAGCTTAGGCAACCGCAGGGACCTCGGTTCAATCCCACGCACCACATGCTGCGCCTGCCCCAGCCCCAGGGCAGGCTGAGCCGGCCATAACATGAATGAGTGAATGAATAAATGAATGAATGAATGAATCAATGAATGAATGAATAAATAAAAATAAAACAATTTAAAAAAAAAGAAAAAGAAAAGCTTAGGTAACCGCAGGGACCATGGTTTGATCTCTGGCCCACATGCTGCACCAGCCCCACCCCAAGGGCAGCCTGAGCCGGCCATAACAACAAAAAATAATAATAATAAAATAAAAATAGCATCTGTAGTTTTCCACAGTTAACCCTGTCCCTACTGGGTGTTCACATCTGCCTGTCTTCTACCCACTATTAAATAGTCACCGAGAAGAGAATAAGGACTGTGCTGTTCCAACGGTGTTTCCACACGGTCAAGCAGAAAAAGATGAACTTCCAAAATGGATTCAACAGAAGATGTGTAAATCCTTCCAAAGCAATCACCACTAAAGAAATTGAAATAGTATAAAAAATCTATGCCTGCAAGGGACACCAGGCTTAGACATTTTAGGAAAAGTGCCTATCCCTGTTCAGTTCAAATGGTTTCAGACATTAGAAATAAAAGGAAAGCTAGGCAACTCACCTTAAAAAGTGTGAGAATTGATACCAAAACCGAAAAAAAAAAGGTACCATGAGAACACGGGTTAGCTGTGGGCCAGCTCAGCCTTTGAACATGAGCACCAAAGTCCTTTACCTACAAATTCTATAACACATGAAAGTCTGTCGAGAACAACTAGCTCTTATCTAGTCATATACCAGGATAGCTCAATACCAGAAAAACCTGTCAGTAACACCACACTGACCAGACAAAAGAAGGGAAAAATCTATGACCGTGTCAACAGACATCATACGTAGTAAAAAAAAACCTTACTCATTCATGATTTTTAAAAAATAGCAAATAATAGAAACAATGGGGGAAAAAAAGAGGTCGCAGGAAAAAGCGATGGTAAACTTGGCACTTAGAAAGTGTTAGCATCCACGCCCACCAAAACCGGCAGCCGCGCCTCCCGCAGGGAAGGTCTCCAGGCCAAGAGCAAGGCAGGCTCAGCACCAGCTTTCCCCAGAGAGCACACTGGGCCTTCTCAAGGGTCTGAGGCCTGTGGCAAGCTTCCCGCAGTGAGACATGCTTAGTGCCTTAACCGGGAAAAAACAGAATGACACCCACACCTGGATTAAAGTTAAATTCCTTTTAAGTACATGGATAAAGACTGAAAAGAAGATTTTTTTAAAAAAACAGACATAGGTGGCAGATTTTGGAAACTGAATAGTATTTTTCTTTTAGCCCTTGTTATTTTAATGTCAAGGCAACAAAATATTTAAAAACAAGCCATAACAGCACCTATGTTGAATTTTGGGCTTCTGTTTCCCACTGAAAGTGGAATAGTCTGTGGCGATCTGTTGGATTAGTTTCCTTTGGACCACTGGGCCCTGAACCCTGGGTGTCATCACCAGTCTTTTCCTTTTCGGAGCCAGGGTCTCCCCAAGCTTGCACTTGAGCTCCCCTGAGGGCGATGACAGGTGTGAGTCGCTATGGCCAGCAGAAACGTTTATTTGCTGTTATTCCTAAGCACCGCAGAAGTAACTTGAGAAATGAGGGACCGAAGAGCAACTGGAAGGAAAAGGAGGGCGGGCGCGGGTACACTGGGACACTGCACAATCGGGGAGAAGCGTTACCTGGTCCAGCTTGCTGATCTCCTCCTGCAGTTCTGTTTTCACGCCAGAGTAATCTTCCTTCTTGTGCTGTAGCCTTAGCAAGCTGACTCTCAGGTCTGGCACCTAGACAGAGCAGGATTTCAGCTCATCGCTGTGAGGCCGGGCAGAGCAGCCTCCTCAGGTGATGTGGTGAAGCCCACGTGGCCACCCACGCCAAATGCCCGTGTCCACAGAGGGCTTCTGTGGCAGACAGTTCTACAGATGGAGATGTGCTGGTTAGGATTTTTCCAGTTATAAGTAATAAATCCCACTTGGGCAAGTTTGAGTAAAACGGTTCTTTAAAGGACAGAGTGGCTCCCAATTGTCGGAAGGCTGAACACACAGATAAGAATTCACAAGGTTCCAGAACTGTGCCAAGAGGTGGCCCTGGAGAAGGACCCGCTGCTCCAGGGCCCTCACACTGCGGGCCTCTCGGCTGGAGCTACTGTCTGCGTCTGCGCCTGACAGGAAGAGCTCGGACCCCAGGCTCAGCCCCAGCTGGGAAAGGAGCAGGACAAAGAATTTTTCTGACTTCTACCTTAGGAAGGACCCAAAAGATGAGCCTGAAAGATGGAAGGCCGGGCAGATGCTTCCGTGCTTGGGGTGGAGGCACCTGTGTGTTCTAACAAGAGCCTCCGAGACAATCTCACTCTGAGAGAAGTCACTCATCCCAACTCAGGCAAACATGAAATTCACGCACACCCTCTGTGTCCTCCCTGGCCTGCAGGCAGCCTCTCTGCCCACAATTCCATGTTGCCTGCCTACTCTTTCATCCCTGCTTTTCAAATACAAGGGATGATTAAAAAAAAAAAAAAAATCACCCTTACAAAAAGACATACAGTAAACAAACAAATAAAAAACGCTACCAAGAGCAATGGATATGTCTGTTCAAAGAAAAGGGGAAGATTTTGGTACCTTGAGAGGGATTAATAGCACTGTCTTTTACTGTAATAAATATTTTAAAATATAAAATATTCTGGCTGGGTATGGTTGCGCATGCTTGTAATCCTAGCACTTGGGAGGTTGAGGCAGGAGGATCCTTGCACGTCTGAGGCCAACCTGGGCTCCAAAGTGAGTTCAAGGCCAGCCAGACTGTCTCAGAAAGGCAAAACAAATGAACGAATAAAATGTTCATTCTAGTTTTTTGTATCATACTCTGCATCTACACCATATTATTTTCTATACATCAGTTCCCCTTCCAATGTTCTTAATTTCTGCTTCCCCTAAAAATGTAATTTTTATTTATTTTTTAAAGAGAATAAAAAATAGTAAAAAATAAACATTAGAAATGATACAAGATTTCACTAAACATAATAATACGAATTCAACAATGGCTATATTGCAATTGTTGCCTTCAAATTAGTTTAGATTATCAGATATAAGCATGCAAAACTGGTCAAAAAAGTTATAAAACATTAAAAAGGAGAGAGAAAAAATTGAAGCATTAACTGCTCCTTTCAACAGACCAGCAGGAATCAGCAGTGTGGTTATCCAAGCTCTCCTGTGTGTGTGCGTGTGTGTGTGTGTGTGTGTGTGTGTGTATTCATTCTTTCAAAATGTCTTCTTAGTGTGGCTTGGGTGTTTCAACTCTCTAACAGTTCTGTGCATCTTCAAAGCTTCCTTACTGTCTTAGTCTCTGTGACTCACTTCTAAATTCCTACAAGAGGACGGCCAAGCATGGCGGGGCAGGGGCGGGTATGCATCTGGTCCAGTGATCTACGAGTGGCCAGAGAGTAGTCTAGCGTGGTACCTGCCCCATGTTTTCCCTTGAAAGGGAACCAGAGGATCCCGGTGGGCCTCTCCGGCTCTACCGGTCGCGCCTGTTGTCTTTCCACACAGCACTGTGAGTCTGACTTTCACACCCCCCAGCGTGGCCGGTAAACATCACATCCTGGGCCTTCCAGGAGCTCTGGCAGCCTCCTCCCTGCTCCTGCGCTCTCGTCCTAGCGAGCGAGATGGTGCCCTGTGCCTTCCCCAGCCCTCTGGAGAGTGTCTTCAAACAACACAGTCTCCCCAGAGGTCCCTCATCTTCTGTGTAGTTTTTCCTACAGAAAAATATTCCTCCAAATGCAGACTGGTACAACCATTATGGAAAGCAGTGTGGAAACTTCTTAAAAAACTAGAACTAGAAATACCATTCAATCCAGCTATCCCCCTACTGGGAATTTCCCCAGAAGAACTGAAACATCATACCATAGTGATATTTGTGCACCTATGTTCATAGCAGCACAATTTGTGATAGCCAAATCTTGGAAACAACCAAAATGCCCATCACCTGAAGAATGGTTGAAAAAGATGTGGTATTTTCATAAAATAGAATATTTTTCAGCTATAAGGAATGATAAACTAGAAGACTTTATATATCTTGAAC
>PVKN010026796.1:0-13713 GCA_004027915.1 Capromys pilorides | reverse complement strand
CCTACTTTACTTTTTTGAGAAAATCTAACACCATGTTCATTCTCAGGCTCCCCAGACCCTAAGTCTTAGAATTCAAGTGTCCTCACAATTCACTGATGGAGAGTAGAAACAGATGAATATTCAGAATTTGTATGTGGACAATGAATATTAGCAACCCAAAGATCAAGGTCATGAATTGTTTTTTGGAAAGCCACTGTCTTAATACATTGTGCCTGTGATATTTATGATAAAAGGAGAACATTTTTCTTTTTTTATTCCTAATGAAATCTCTTTTGGTCAGAAGGAGCATCTGCTGGGTGAGTAATTTTCTAGAAGAAATGGAATTTTACACCTGTCACTGAGACCATTCCCTGTTAGCTTTTTAAATTAGAAAAGGTTAATTATTTCAAGTCTGGTTATAACAACTTCACTGTGCTATCTGTTTTTTGTGCGATCTGATTGGGAGGCTATTACAGCAAATATCTGATTGGTGGTGTGGCAGGGATCACCACGCGTGCTGTGCCTGAACTGAGACAAGAACACAGGTGGTGTTTGGTAATGAAGAGTAGCTGGTTGACATTAAAGAGTTTAGAAAATTGGCATTAATCAATGTACCCTACATGGGCTTCTTCTTTGCATCTGAAGAATTTTTTTAAAAAAGAACAAGAGACAATATCTTGGAGTTTCCAGTTTTAGCCATTATAGAAGCCAATCTCATTTAGACTATGCCAGAGTATTTTTTCGAGATTTTTTTTCCTTCTCTATTATGTTTGCAACACACTGATGTAGAAATTGAGGTTAAAATGTCAAAATACTCCACTGATTCCATTTTGTTAGTCATAGAAATGTCTGGACACTTTCCTAGATGATGTGGTTTCCATGGTCCAACCAACATTGGCATGTTCTTTCTTGTCGTAGCCCCTTGGGAGCTGCCCAATTGGCCAGCTTCAACTTCATTCAACTTCGGCCTTCTGTCTACACAAATAGACTTTCCTGTAAGGATGTCATTTATAGCCTTTAGTATCTGCCTACATTAGAAGCATCAGCCAGAAAGGGCCTGCCATATGGCTGCATTGTTCTACTCAGGAAGAGTTAAAAGCACAGGACCATGTGCTTCGTTGACTTCTGAACTTTAAAATTCCAACTGCTCCTTGCTCGAAACAAAAAATAAATAAATAAATAAACGTCCACTTTACTGTTCATTTGCATGTGCATGTGTGTATAAATGCTTAAAAAAAGGTCTGAAAGTATTCATATCAAATATACAACAGTATGTCAGTAGTTACCCATGAAGAGTAGGACTGAGGACAAGGATGTGAGAACCTTTCATTCTTCAACCTATATGGAACTTTCTGTGTTGTTTATATCTCTAAAGAAATTACACAATCCTGTCATTATTTTAAAGCCTCAATGTGTATAATCATATAAAAAAAAAGTTGCTGAGAATGCATACCAAAGAAGGGCCGAGAAGACAGCTCCACGGCAAAGTGCCTGCCTGGCAAGTGCAAGGTCATGAGTTGGAACCCCAGTCCCGCAAAAAGAAAGAAGAAAGAAAGAAAGAAAGAAAGAAAGAAAGAAAGAAAGAAAGAAAGAAAGAAAGAAAGAAAAAGAAAGAAAGAAAGCACATCAAAGTGTTTCCAATTGCTACTTCTGGGAGGTGAGGTTTGTGGTGTGGGTCTGGAAGTCCCCCTCAAAGCCTCCTGCTAGGGCCCAGAGGCTGAGCTTGGGGAAAGTAATTGGACTGCCAGACAACAGCTGACTTGTGCTTATGTGGTGGGGCCTGCTTAGAGGAGGGTCACTGCCTTTAGCTGGAAGGCAGTACCTCCCTTCCTGGCTCATCCTTTCTCCTTTCTCTCATGGCACCCTGGCTGCCTTGGCAAGCACAGCTTTTGTCTGCCCAGGTCCTTCCAAGATGCCGCTTCTGCCTGAAACCACCTGATCCTGCAAGAACTGAAACTTTCGTTGCCTGGAGTCAAATTAAATCTCTCCTCCTCTGTGGGCTTGGGCACTGTGTCTCAGCAACAGGAAAAGTGACTAAGACAGTAGCACGAGCAACGGAGGGCCTTTGCCTTTTGACATTCTGCATCTATTTATAATTTGGAAATGTTTAAATTATGGGCACATTTTCTTTCATACATGTAACATTGGGGCATATTCAAATTAATTAAAAAGAACTATGCCTACAGAAAAGCATACTAGGATTCTGTTAATACTTTTTACTTGCAATTACTCATTTGGTACTCCCATGAGCTAGTGGTATGAGTCTAAGTCTAATAATTCTCACTTTGTTTGCCCATCATCACTGGAGGATTTGAAGTTATAAATGAATACACTGTTATCTGGGCCTTGCATCACTGGAGAAAGTTAAGGGGGGCAGTGCAACCTTACTGTGCACTCTGTAGAGTGGAAGCTTCACAGGGTCAGACATTGTATCCCCTTTCTTCACCATCCCATCCCCAGTGTGTAGCATACAGTAGGCATTTAATAAGGATTTGCTGACTGCTTAGATCAGTATGAAGTCCAAAGGCAAAATGAGGTGCTCAGGACCTAAATGTTAAAGGTTGGGAGGTGTACCATGTAGATAATAAGAGGAGAAAGCATGATTTAACAAATGCTTGAACAGACAAAACCCCATTAAGGGCCCGGGAAGAAGCTCAGTAGCTGAGCTCGCATAGCATATGCATGAGTCAATCCCCAGACCACAAAACATTTTGAAATTTGAGATCAAGAAACCTGAGGGGCAGTCAGACAGCTCATCAGACTAAAGTACCTGCTTAGGACCATGGTTCAGGCCCCAGCATGTTGTGCTGGTCCCACCCCCAGGGTTCCCTAAGATGGCGAATGACACTGGGTGTGGTGGTGCGCACCTGTAATCCCAGTGCTTGGGAGGCTGAAAACAGGAGGATCCCTATGAGTCCAAACTGTGTAGTGAGACCCTGTAGACCCTGCAATAAAATACATTTTAAAAAAAGAAAGAAACCTGAATGTAGCTGACTGAATGAGTGACCTGGAGCAGGTTCTTTTCTTTCCTATGGTTCAGTTTCCTCCTTTGAAAAATTAGAGTGTTAGAGTAAATTTATAGTATTTAGACTTTTTATATCCAGTGGCTCACATGATTTTAAAGTTCAAGGCCATGTAAAATAGTTACAAATGTAAAAATTCACAGAGATGTCTGAGTGTCTCACCTAGTGCTAATGAGGGGTATTTAGGGAATTTCAAATTTCTTTCATTATACTTCCCTCCATTGCTGGGGTATTTTATAGTTATCAGGTAACATTTTACAAAACTAAGCATCATTACATTAATTTATAGTGATGAGCAAATCATAAAAACAAAACAAGCATCCTGGGTGTGGCGGTGTGTATTGTTTCAGCTACTCAGAAGGCTGAAGATGAAGGAGTACTTGAGCCCAGGAGTTCAAGACTAGCCCCAACACAGCCAAACTCTGCCTCTAAGAAAAAAGAAAAGAAGTAGGGACAGGTAGGGAAGAAAGAAGTTTTATGATTACCCAGTAGGGTTAAAAGGGAGACCCTGGGGGTTATAATCTCTCCAGGTAAGATCAAATCTTCTCCAGGCTTGATATGTGTCTCTTCTAAAAAAAAAATTTAATGTATTTAGTATGGGGTCCAAAGGGGCTGACTACACATATCTGACTCATAGTGACCCTCCTGTTTTCAACCTCCAAAGCACTGGGACTACAAGTGTCCACCACCACACCCAGTCTCAACTGCACTCTCAGTGCACCCCAGGGGCGGGGCCGACATGTCATGGCACATCTGGGATCAAACCCCCGTTGCTGCTCTGGATTAAGCAAGTGCTTTAGTCTGCTGAGCTATCTGGCTGGCCCTCATCTATTGTGAAAATCAGAGGTCCACTGTTCCACAGGTTTCTGGAGAGACAACTACTCCATCTCCCCCATAAGCCCCACTGTCAACCATTGTACAAAAGAAGGCACTCATCTCAAGAAGAACCTACAGTTAAAACTGACCATCTGTTCCCAGCAAAGATCTTGATTATCAGGAATCAATGTAGTAAAATGCCCATTTACTTCATAGATTACAGAAAGTTCTGAGGATCACATGTGCTCACTCACATGGAAATGCATTTGTGGATCCTCTAATCATGTTCCATTCTTCCCAGACCCTGTCCAGACCTTACTCCCTGCTGTCTGTAACATCCCTTCTACCCCCAGCTTACTTAAATTTCATTTGAATTTCTGCCTTATTAAAATTTGAGAGAAAATCATGAAAACATTGAGGTGCACAAAGAGTTCATGGACAAAAATCAAAATGAACGTTTAACACTTGAAGGAATCAACAACTGGGACCTCCTGCGACTAAGAAGTTTGTGCACCTCAAAAGAAATTACCAACAGAGTGAAAAGACAACTCACAAATTTCAAAAATATTTTAACTAATAAGTATTCAGACAAAGGTCTTCTATCTAGAAGTTATAAAGAACTAAAAATCGTTAGGGTCCCAAAATTCAAAGACCCAATCCAGAAATGGGCATCTGAGATGAACACACACTTCTCAGAGATAGGAATTCGACAAGCCTACAAATACAGGAAGAAATGCTCAACATTGCTAGGCATCCATGAAATGCAGATTAAAACAACACTTAGATACCATCTCACCCCAGAAAGAATAGCTATCATAAAGAAATAAAGCAACTACAAATGTTGGAAAGGCTGTGGGGAAAAGGGAACACTTCTCCACTGCTGGTGGGAACGCAGACTGGTGCAACCATTATGGAAAGCTGTGAGGAAGGTCCTTAAAAATCTAGAACTGGAAATCCCATTCAATCCAGCTATCCCCCTACTGGGAATTTTCCCAGAAGAACTGAAAACATCATACCATAGTGATATCTGTGCACCTATGTTTATAGCAGCCCAATTTGTCATAGCCAAATATTGGAAACAACCAAAACGTCCAATATCTGAAGAATGGTTGAAAAAGATGTGGGTTTTTTTTTTTAAACATGAGGGGTTTTTTAAATTTATTTATTTATTTATTTATTTATTTATTTATTTATTTATTTTTGTATTATGGCTGGCTCAGCCTGCCCTGGGGCTGGGGTTGGCACAGCATGTGGTGTCAGGGATCAAACCTCGGTCCTTCCAGTTCCTAAATTTCCTAAGCAGGTGCTTTAGACTGCTGAACCATCTCGCCAGCCCAAGATGTGGCATTTTTATGCAATTGAATATTACTCAGCTACAAAGAATGATAAACTAGAAGACTTCATATATAAGTGGATGTATCTTGAACATATACTCATAAGTGAAATAAACCAGACCTGCATGTGTAAATATCATATAGTCTCCCTAGTGTGAGAACCCAAAAGAAGAAATAAAAATGCAGAGGTATAACACAGCTGAATGGAAATCAAGACTTAAAGGTTAAACCACAAAGTGACTGCAAGCAGAAAACATAGGAAACATGGCAGGAGCAAAACCATGCACAGGATGAATTAGGTAACGGTCCTAAGAACTTCCAAAAGGTTTATTACACTGAGGACAGCAATGTGTAGCGCTAAAACTATGTATGGAATGCCTGTCATCCTGGTCTTTTAGATGTGTGCTGCTTCTAATGTAATTTTAGTTACTACTATACTCTCAAGTAAGAGATTGATTTACAAGAAAACAAAATTGTATTAAATGAGAGTAGGAGACTAGGAAGAATACTGAAGGATTAACAGGCTACAATTTTGTATATGCTTAGATTTCTAAATTCCTGTGTAAAAATGTGTAACTGCTTTTTTCACGTCCTATAGAGATTTATTAGAATATCAATGATTGATAGATGATACCAATTCCAAGATGTCTAAGATGTTTGATACTCAGAAAGACAGTGATGTTAAGCTCAAGTACCTACGTTATAGAATAATAGTATCACTAAACTTTTCCTCTGGAGGGTTAAGAATATAAGTTTACAGACCAAAAATTGGATAGAAAGAAGGACTCCAAGGATAGCCAATATTTTGGCCCTAGCCCTTTTAAGTCAGTGAGGACTCAGGACATAAGAGAATCTGTTCTATAACATCCTATAACTAAGTTATTCCCAAATTTTCTGTTCAAAGAGATTATGGGGCTACAGAGGAAAGGGATTGAAAATATACAGTGTACGTAAGGGGAGTCACCTAGAGAGAAAACATTCTTTCGGGCTTTCACAGAGAGCAAATTTGTCAAGCATTGGCCATGACTCATCCAGATGGCTGACACTGACAACAGCTCTACAAAGCCCTGTACATGGTTTCAAAGTAAATCCTGAGGGGATTTGACTGACCTTGGAAGAAACAAAAGTTACATTTTGTGTTATACAGGTCTTGTTTTAACTTGGTCTTTACCACCCAGCAGAAAAGTTTAACCACGAGGCATAAAATGTAAAGCTAAATTAGTATGCTGAGCTGTAAAAGGCTTAAATCAACAGCTTCCATCATTGCCAGTTTTGCCAGTAACCCACTGCAATTATGGAACATTGCATTATGTATAAACTACTTTCCCTTAGTTCAATGAGAACAAAATTTTTTGTAGCAATAACGATTAGAAAAATTATAACATCTATACCCTGTGCTCTGTATAACTACTAGGAAGACAACAATATGCATTGTGTCAAATACTGCAAATGTACTACTAATGTATTTTGAAACTGTCACATTGTTATTTCTTATAAAATGCAATAAAAATAAAATAAATAATAAAATAAAATTAATAAAGGAATGAAAAAATAAAATTTTACTCTCCTCTGATCTTTCAAGTGTTTTTCATACTGCATGTACCACTTGGCCTAGAGGCAGACAGGTCTCCTCCTTGCTTTTATTGGTCATTTTCTGGCCTTTAATTCTCTATGCTCCTTTCCATCATTCTCCTACCATAGTATATTGCCTATTTTACCTCCTTAATGTGGTCATCTACCTTCCTTCTGGGGAAGAGGACCCTCATTATTGATGATTTTAGCTCACAGTTCATCCTGGTCTTCACTGCTACTGCTGTCATCATTGTTGGACATTTCAGTATCTATATGAAGTCTACTGGTATACATATGTACATCCATTGCATGTAGTATAAAGAATCCATATAATATCCTGACCTCTCCATTGCCTGGCTTTCTGTATTCCAAAGATTTTGTTTTCTAGCCATCCTCAGCTACACACATACTCATGCTCATGTCCTAGAACTTGTCTTTGCAAATGACTGCACCATCATAAAAATCTCAGTTTTAAGCACCTCACTGTCCTCTCTATTTAATCTTTTCTAATATCTCTACTCAACCAATCTTCCCATCTTTAGCTATCTTTCTCTCCATCCCCTCCTCATAGGTTTATCTGAATTAGAGCCTCTGGTCCATAATTATAATCACTTCCTCACATCCATCCTCAGCTGTCCCAACATACTTGGAAGAACCTGAACCAACATTAAATTCAACTCTCACTATCTTTTCAGCATGTGCATCCCCGCAACCAGTCATGGCTGGAGCAAGTGTCAATTTTACACTCTCTGCCTCAAATCACAAGTGGGTTCTCATGCTCCCAGGGAATCATTCTCAGATTGTTGTGTCTAGCTTTAAATTCTGGACATCAATACTTGAATATCTAACAGGCATGTCAAATTTCATTCGTCCAAAACCAAAGCATGATTTTCTCTACTGTGCATCTGCTGTGCCTCTGCATTTACCACTCACAGTTGATAAGTTCATCCTTCTAGTTCCCCAAGCCAAACACCTAAGAATGATCTTTGACTATTCTGTTTCTGTTATGCCCACTCTCAGTTCATCAACAAAGCCTTCTAGCTCTACCCTTAACACATATTTATAATCAAAATTGTTCTTCCTGCCACTTTTGCTGCCTCCCTGAGCCAAATTCCTCTTAGCTCATACCCAATTCACTGTAACAGTCTTCTGTTATGGATTGTGTGCCCCAGAATATATGGAAGAATGCTAATCTCTGTTAACTCAAAATGCAGTCTTATTTGAGCACAGGGGCATTGCAAATGTAATTAGGTAGATAAAGATGAGGTCAGATTGAAGTAGGGTTTGTCCTTCATCCAATATGACTGTT
Source organism: Capromys pilorides (assembly GCA_004027915.1). Taxonomy (NCBI): domain Eukaryota; kingdom Metazoa; phylum Chordata; class Mammalia; order Rodentia; family Capromyidae; genus Capromys; species Capromys pilorides. The sequence goes on along the minus strand of PVKN010026796.1, from coordinate 5,680 downwards.
TTCTTTAGTAGAAGAAGAGAAAGGTCCAGAGAGGTGGTATCCAGTTAAAGACAGAGGTGAACAGGAAGGAAGTCAGCGTCTACAGAGTCAGTGTTTAGAGTGCCACAGCTGCAAACAGCAGAATGCCAAAGATCAGCAGTCATCCCCCAGAAGCTAAGAGGCAAGGATGAATTCTACTCAAGTTCCAAAGGTGCATGGCCCTGATAACAGGTTGATTTCAGACCTCCATCTTCTGGATTTGCGAGACAATAAATTTCTGACATTTAAGTTACCCAGTTTATAGAACTTTGTTATGGTGACCTAGGAAACTAATAAACCTCTTAACTGATTCCCTGCTTTCCACCCATGACCTCCTGTCTAGTTCCAACACTGCAGCCTGAATGATCCTGTTGAACCTTAAGTCAGCTCATCCATCTCAGTTCAAAGTTCTCCAATATCTCCACATTTCAGACAGGGTAAAAGCCTTATAAAGGCCTAAAAATCCCTATAAAATTTGGCCCCCTTTATTCATGTAACCACTCCTACTTTATTCATCTGCGAGAGCCATTCTGGCCCACTTTCCTGCTCTGCCACATTTGCTTTCATCAGGTCTTTGCACTCAGGGCCCTCTGGTGACAACAGCAGGCACTCAAGTGCAAGTTCCCCTATGCTTACCTAGCGTCAGGTGGAATGTGGCCTCTATGCACTTGGGCTTGCCTGCTTATACTGCTTTACAGAAACAGACCCTTATTGGCCTGTAGTGCAGGCAAAACCACAGTGTTACAAACTACCTATTTGAGAAGACTATAGTTTTGTGGTTGCACAGGTAATAATTGGAAGTCCTATAGACCTCATTTACTTAATCCTATCACTTAAGATTTCTGGTCCTCTGTTTCCTTTTCAGTAAATGGAGAAATAATGTTAACCACACTCCTAAATCAAATGATATGCGAGGTGCTTGCCACATTGCAAGCATTCACTAAGTTTCTATTAATCAATGATATTTAAAAGAAGTTTAAAACTCAGTTCTTAGATATCAAAATTAATTAAGTTGAGGTCTACTAAAAATAAGCTAGTCTGACATTTGAGCAGGCACATTTTCTTAAAGTACAAGTTCTGACTTTAAAACTTCTCAGTGAAATTCAGATCAAATATTTGAGGAACCATGAGGTTTCAACAAACATAGAAAGGTCTCTGTACCTCTGACATTCTCTGTATCCAGTTAGGTAGGCATCCTAGTACCAGTGCACTGACCTTCTTAAGTCTGGTGATGAGCTCGTTTCCTGGCCAAAGTCTGTGGTATAATAAGTACTGATGCACCCAAATATTGCCTCAGACCAATCCCAAAATACAGTCCAATATCAAGATTGATTGGGATTTTAAACAAAGACAATAATCTTTACCTCTTTCTATAAAGCCATCATGCTTGAGAAAGAAAAGTTTTAATCTGTCAAAACCAAAGCAAATCTTGTATCTCCAAAGGGAAGTCAACATCTCTAGGACAGGTCCACAGATAGGGCAGTTGTGATAATTCTGCCTCTGCGAAAGTGTGAGAAAACTGTGGGAAGAGCACACAAAATCTCAGGAATGTTTACAGTAGCACCTAAGGCATACGGGTAGAATTAGGCTTTAATGGAAAAGCCAATATTTTGACAGCTATGATGGGAACAATAGATTGTATATTTTTTTCATTCTAAAAATGAAATAGTAGGGTTAAAATAAATAAAAAAGGATAACAATGTACCAAAATTGTGGCATTTTAAGTGATGGATGGAAGTTTATTTTGAAAACACCCCCCATACACTTGTTTGGTTTCCAAAAATGCTACAAGAAAGATTATATTTTCAAAACTTTGCAGTCTTTGATAGCAGTGCGCCCTCTAGTGATTACAGCGATGACTTACGAGTCAATAAGGGCTGTAAGACCCTGTCAGCCTGAACAGTTTCAAATTTTGAGTAAAGGCAATAAAGGGAAATGAGTTATTGGATTCAAACTTTTAAGGAAATCACTTCTCTTCAAAAACTTACACCATCAAACTGTTTACTTTGATAATTCTCTTTTTATTTGAAGGAAATATACCCATTGTTAATGGCTTTGAGCTATACTTTCGTGACTTTTTCTCTATGAGAAACATGCATTTCCTTCAATTTTTAATATTTCAATTTGAAATATTAAATATTATAATCAGAAAGTTATAAATAATGTCATAAAAAGCACCTTTGAATATAACAATGAGATCATTAGAATTATCTTTCATTCAGAGTTGTTAATTATTTTTTAGCTTAGAACTTGCAAAAAGTTTCAAGTACAATTCAGACTTTTCTAGTTGCCAGTTTGATGCCCCATATCACCCAAATCCAGGATTTAACATGAGCAGAAACATTTTCCTACATCAACACAACTGTCAAATTTTTCAGACTTCATTTAAGATCCATCAATTGTTTCTGTAATGTCCTGGTATCGCTCTGTGCACATAGTCCAGTTCCTCGATCTCTTTGGACTTCAGCATCTTCTGCTAAGTTGCCTCTCCTATGGGGATGGCTTCTTCACCTCACTCAGGCTCTGATGACCCACAGCAGATCCCCAGCCTTACTGCCATGTGGAGAAAGATTTTTTCATCTTGTCCAGGCTCAGAGGCCTGGTACAGCCCTTACAGGAGGTCTCCTTATTCTACTTGGGCTCAGATTCCATCACCAGGTTTTTCCTCTGCTTAGATATCCAGTTCCCATTAACCAGGATCTGACAGTCCACTCCATGCCACCCAATCTGAAGGATGCCCTTCTCCCCCTGCCCCTGCTCTGAGTTCCCCATGCTGGGCAGTGCCTTCACAAGGGCAATCTTTGCCTTAATTAGGCTCTGTTATGTGTTGAAATTTATGCTTGTGTCCTATCAGACCTTCAGAAAGGTACAGATTTAATTCACTAAGATGAGGTCTTACTTGAGTAGGATGGGCCTTACCAAAAGTTACTCATGGCTCTATAAAAAGATTGTCTCATGTAAACAGGCTCATAGGATGAATTTCTTGTAACAGTGAAGGCACAGATTGAAGTTATGCAATTGAAAGCCAATCCACAGCAAACATTACTAGAAAACCACCAAAAGCTCCGAGAGGCACACAACATTCCTATATAGTTTTCCAAGGGAGTATTGGCTGCCTGACACCTTGACTTTGGACTTCCAGCACCTGCAATAGCGAGACAATACATTTCTGTTACTTTAAGCGATTTGGTTTGTGGCATTGTACTTAGTTATAGCAGTCCTAAGAATAACAGACTTTGGTACTGAGAAGAGGGATACTGCTGTAATGTATACCTTAAAATGTGGAAGTGGCTTTGGGATTAGGTAAGGGTGGAGGACAAAACAATTTTTTATGTATTTTTGTGTATTCATTCTAGTAGCTTCTTGGTTGAGTTTTTTAGGACTTCCAAGTAGATTATCATGTCATCTGTAAATAGTGATAGTTTTACTTCTTCTTTACCTATTCTTATTCTTTTTATTTCTCTCTCTTATCTAATGGCTCTAGCTAATGATTCCAGAACTATATTAAATAGGAGTAGCGATAGGGGACATCCTTGTCTTATACCAGATCTGAGAGTAAAAGACTTCAGTTTTTCCCCATTTAGAATTATGTTAGCCATTGCATTGTCATAGATGGCATTTATCAGATTGAGGTATAGGCCCTGTATTCCAATTTTATTTTGGACTTTGAACATGAATGGATGTTGGACTTTGTCAAAAGCCTTTTCTGCATCAAGTGAGATGATCATGAGTATTTTGGATTTGGCTCTAATGATATAATGTATTACATTTATAGATTTGTGTAAGTAAATAAGTGAGGTCTACATGTGTAAATATTGTATAGTCTCCCTAGTATAAGAACTCAAAAGAAGAACTCATAAGAAGAAATAAAAATGGAAAGGCATAACACAGTTGACTGGAAAGTGAGAATTTTAAGATTAAGCAACAAAGAAAGAGCAAGAAGAAAAGTTAGGAAACATGACAGGACCAAAACCATGCATTTATACACACAAGATGGTTAAGACAATCGTCCTAAGAATTTCCAACTGATTTTTGACACTAGCAGTTAAGTGGTAGAATTCTCACCCTGACTAACTATATATGCTGATATATGTGAACTAAGCAACTACACTGAGGATAACAATGTGTAATACAAAAACCGTGCTTGGAATACCTATCATTCTGATTCTCTAAATGCATACTGCTCCTAATGTCATACCAAATATTGCAATACTCACTCTCAAGTACATGTTTTTTTTAAAAAAAAAATGGTAATAAAAAATAAGAGACAAGAAAAAAGTGCCCAAGTATTGACCTGCTACAATTTTGTACATGCTTAGATTTCTAAATTTCTAAATAAAAATGTGTAACTTTTTATCACATTCTATAGGGATTTATTAGAATATCAATGATTCATGGAAAATACTGGTTCCATGTTAAGTCTAAGGCATTTGATATTTAGAAAGATAGTGATGTTATGCTCAAGTGCCTATGTTATAGGGAGGGTTAACAACTAAACTTCTCTTCTGGAGGGTTAACAACTTAAGTTTTCAGACCAAAGATTAAAGAAAAAGAAGGGCTACAAGGTAGCCAACATTTTTTCCCTAGCCCTTCAACTCAGTGAGGACTCAGGACATAAGAGAACCTGTACTGTAACATCCTATAATTCAATGGTGTCTCCAATTTTCTAATCAAGGAGATTACGGGGCTACAGAGGAAAGTGATCGAGATGTATAGTGTGCCTAAGGAGAGTCACCTAGAGAGAAAACATTCTCTCAGGCTTTCACAGAGCGCAGACTGGTCAATCAATGACTGTGACTCATCCAGAGGGCTGACACTGAAAAAAAAAATCTACAAACTGCTGTACATGGTTTCAGGGTAAATCCTGAGTGGTGTACATGGTTTCAGGGTAAATCCTGAGTGGATTTGACTGATCTTGTCAGATATGAAACTTACATTTTTTGTTATGCAAGTATTGTTTTATCTTGGTCTTAACCATCCAGCAGAAATGTCTAACCAGGAGGTGCTATGGTTTGTGTATAGGTGTCCCCCCAAAGCTTCATGCTGTCATGGAGCTACTTCTGGAATTTGTAATTGATTATTGTGGAAATGGATTCTGCCCCTCCCTGGGGCATGCGATTTGCATTTCAGTGTAAGGCAGAAAGAGAAGTTAGCTGCTTGAGCAGCTAGTTCTCTCCCTGCACTCTTGCTCTTAACTGCCGCCATGAAAGGTTGTTTTCTGCTGTGTGCCTCTGCCTTGGAGACAGCTGAACATAGACTAAAACCTCCAGTAACTGTGAGCTAAATAAACCTTTCCTTCCCTTTTTTGAGTGTTGAGTATTTGTTCCAGCAAAAGGAGAAGAGTAACTAAGACAGGAGATATAAAAAATAAAGCCATATTAATATGCTGAGCTGTAAAAGGCTAAAGACAACAGCTTCCAACATTGCCAGTTCTGCTGATAACCCTCTACTATTATGGACTATTGGACTATATATACAGCTACTTTCTCTTAGTTCAATGAGAAGATTTGAATTAATAGTGTTTAGACAAGATATCATGTCTGCATCTTGTACTCTGAATAACTACTATGAAGACAACAATATGCAATGTATTAATTATTGTGACTGTCTTACTAACCTGTTGTGAAACTGTCCCACTGCTATTTCTTTGTTATCAAAATTA
>PVKN010026795.1:0-13715 GCA_004027915.1 Capromys pilorides | reverse complement strand
AAATTTGGTTCAACACTCAGTTACAGGGTATTAAAGTGTAGGTTCTCTTATGTCCTGAGTCCTCACTGACCTAGAGGCGCTAGGGCCAAAATATTGGCTATCCTTGTAGCCCTTCTTTTTCTCTAATTTTTGGTCTGTAATCTTAAGTTCTTCTGGAGGGTTACTCCAGAAGAAAAGCTTAATGATATTATTACCCTATAACATAGGCAATTGAGTTTAACATCACTATCTTTCTGAATATCAAACACCTTAGACATATCATGGAATAGATATTTCTAATCAATCATTGATATTCTAATAAATCCCTATAGAATGTAACAAGAAAAAAAGTTACACTTTTTTACACAGAAATTTAGAAATCTAGCCATATACAAAATTGTGGCAGATCAATTCTATGGCATTTTTCCCTTGTCTCCTATTCTCTTTTATTGCCTTTAAAAAAAAATAAACATTTACTTGAGAGAAAGTATAGCAATAATTGATATGACATTAGAAGCAGCATGCATCTAGAAGACCAAAATGACAAGCATTCCAAGCATGGTTTTAGTATTACACAATGTGATCCTCAGTGTAGCTACTTACTTCACAGATATTAGCATATATAGTTAATCAGGGTGAGAATTCTACCAACTAAGTGCTAGTTTCAGAAACCTATTGGAGATTCTTAGGATCATTGTCTAAATCATCCTATGCATATAAGTGCATGGTTTTGCCCCTGCCATGTTTCCTAACTTTTCTGCTTTCTGTCTCTTCATTATTTAATCCTTAAGTTCTTGATTTCCATTTAGCTGTGTTATGCCTTTCCATTTTTATTTCTTCTTTTGTGTTCTTACACTAGGGACACTACAATATTTACACATGTAGGTCTGGTTTATTTTTTCTTCTGTTCTCACTAAAATTATCAGACTTATATTGACTAGGACTAGTGAGTGAACATGTAGCCTTCTTACTGAACGAAGGAATATTTTTTAAAATAAATATTTCTAAGCCCCACTATCAGAGATTTTGTAAGATTGTAAGGGAGTTTCCTAGCGACTTACTAAGATTCTTAGTAAGATTACTAAGATTTTACTAAGTTTTTAATAAAATTTTACTAAGATCTAATTTTTTTAAGATTCTTAATAAAGTTCTATAAGTTTTTGTAGGAATTTTAGGGAGTTTCCCAGGAACTCTTGAGATCCATCCACCATGAGGACCTGTCTATAAAGGGCTGTGAGAATGATGACAGAGTTGATGATGGCTAATATAGCTGCTTCTGCACATTTTATTTCCCTTGTAAGATCAAATATTTGGGGTCAGGATCTAGCTATCTCCTAAGATACCCATATCTCAAGTGATGGGACAAGAATTGGCCCAAAATAAGCATTTAATAAAGACTTGAGAGAAGATTGTCTTCCTGAAAGTGCTATCTGTGACTGAGTCAGTTACATGGCTTCCAAGTCATCTAACTATGTTCTGTGTTCCCCTTCCTTATCTGTGGAATGGAAAGTAGGGTTCTGCTATGAACCCTAATTAAATGAGATAATGTATGTTTAGCGTTTAGCAATCTGTCTGATCTACTGAAAGCACTAGCAATCAGGACAGTGTTGTCCTGTTGAGATTATTGTTGTTATTATTTTTCTTGTTGAATCTAGCAAGTGTTCAGTAAATATCCATTGCTTCATTAAACAAATTGAGTGATGCATTGAAAGGGAAACTGTGGCCTGCAGGATTGCAGAGCTCTATCCCCAGATAGTGAGAAACATGTTTATGTCTCATGTATCCCATGATAATGCATCTGCTCCAGTAGAACCATCTCAACTAAGCTGAAGATGAAGGCAGGAAACATCCAAGCACCTGGACAGAGTCTATACCTGGCTAGAATACAGAGCAATGAAAATGCCCTAGAGTGACATCAGTGGAACCAGCAGAATGTTGCTCCAGGAATTTTTCTGAGAAAAATTAAAATAAAACAAGTCCCAATAGACTGCCTCTTTAGTCTCAGAGCACTAACCAAGTGCATTACTCATAAGCAACTCTAGAATATTCAATTTCCCATGAGGATTTCCAAGGTAGGAGAAAAGCTGCACCAGATGGGTGGCATGTACTTAAGGGCACAGCACTGTGGAAGGCTGCAGCAGGAGGATCAGAGCATCACAATTTCAAGCCCAGCCTGTACAACCTAGTAAGACCATATTCTCCTCTTCTGCCCTCTCTTCTCCCACCTGATTCTATCTCCTCCTCCTCTTCCTCTTTCTCTCCCTTCCTTCATCTCTCTCAGGGAGAGGATTCCAGAAAGGCTCCAGAAGCCAATACCAGTAACCATGCAACCAACTCTTTCTTACTTGCACCTACATGTGGGTTCCACAGCTGGCACCGGAAGACTACTTTGGTGGGCATGGTGGAAATCACTGGCTTTGCACAGCCACCAGCTTCTCCTCCAGCTCTTCCTAGGAAGTGTGAGTCAACTGCCTGTCACCTCTATCTACATACCCTGGAGGATCGGCAGGATAAACACAGGGCCCAAACAGCTCGGCCTTGCGTTGGTGCCTCTATCTTCCACAGGCAGCTGATCATGGAGTGTGTATTGGTACTAGTGGATTTGAGATTCATTTTATGTGTCCCTGTTGGGCCTAAGGGATGAAAGTTGAGATTGTGTTTGTAAACCCATAACAGTTCCCTGCAATGTAGCTTTGGTTTTGTGAAACATGAAATCACGCTCTTATTAAAAAATGTGATTCTTGAATTCTTGTGGGTGAAATTAAAAACTTGTTGAGCAGAATTGCCACTACTAATTCTGAAGGTAATATAAAAGGAGCCTATTGTGGTAATCTGCTATTATTTTTACAAACCAACAATAGTAATAAGAACCGGTGTACCCATGTGTGGAAGACAACTGTATTTAAATGGCCCTTTGAATGTATGTTCCCAGAAGAAACCAGGCCGAGCAAGAGGAAGGGTCTGTGATGTTCTACCACAGTTAGCCTCATGCATCTCAGGAGGTAGGGTACAGTAAGCTCTCTCTGCCTTTTTCTTACAACACAACTTCAGTCTTCTCTGAGTGTTCTTTTGACAATAGAAGGATATAAGTGTGACAATTCTGCCTTTATTATTTTTAAAACTCACAGACACCTCCCTTAGCATTTTTTAACACATGCTTGTACTCGAGACACCCCCAACTCACCCCCAACAGCATAATGCAAGGCAAAGTGATTCCAGCTTGACATCTAAGACTTGATTAGAGCCCTAGTTCGTCTTTTAATAAACCAAAGAATCTAGGGACATTTTGCAACATTTTTGAGCTTCAACTCCCTCATTTTAAAATGCAGATATCTTTGTCTGAAATTCCCATGGCAGGATGCTTGTGCAGATTAAATGAGATGAGGGACGTAAGAGTAACAACAAGCAGTAATTTCCACACCATTGCCAAAGAATTTGTAATTCTGTCTTCCTGTTTGCATTCTTGCTTGATACTTTGTTTTCTGTATTTATTACATAAGTATTATAAAATGTAATTATCTTGGTTTAGTACCAACCAACACAAGGGAATTATCACACTGGTTCAAGGAAAATTGCCTGCTTTATTTTCTGGACATTTGGAAAACTTGCAGTGGGAGTTTAGGACCAGGACTGGCAGGACCAGATGCCTGGATTACATCTACTGAGACATTTTTTTTTTTTTTTTAATTCAGGTAGTCCCAGCAGTAGGCATTTCACTTTAGGAAAAGCAGGCAGAGGTCAAGGGTGTAAGGTTTCCCTGTCTTCCAATGAATCGAGCTTCCTCATGTCTTCATGCTATCCCACTTGGGTCTAGACAACTATGCGGACTTATTTAAGCAGGTTTGGTCAGTTCTGAGAGTGGGGCAAATGCTGGAAAATGAGCTCTTGCTAACTGAACTCTTAACAGATTGGTACAGAATCAGGTTGTCAACAAACAATGGACCTGAAAGGAGAGACAGTAAACTGTTAGTGTACTGAGATGAACATATCGACAGATCAATAGAGTCCTTCTCTAAAATAAGGAAAATCATGTTCTACTATGGGGGCTACTGAGTCACAAAGAAGCATAGGTGTTCTTAATGCATGTTCATCAAGAAAGTGTTTTGAGCTAGTCGTTCCCATTCTTAGAAGCTAGGGAACGCTGTTGTTTGAACTATTTGGACAACTCTTCAGTACAACATTGGGCGCACAGGGAACATGTCCTTTATGTGATTCTCTGAACAAGTGCTTTGCCTCTACTGTGTGCTAGACATTGTGCCAAGTGGGCTTTGTTGTTGTTTCTGTATTTAGGACATGGTTTACAGGGTCTTACTACATAGACTGGACTTGCAGTGAGTCTCCTGTTTTCAGCCTCCTAAGAGCTGGGATTACAGGTGTGCGTGCCACGCCCAGTCTCAGTCACCCTCTCAGCATGCCCTGGGGGTGGGGCTCACACAGCACGCTGGGGCTGGAATCCCGGCCATCACGCTCTGCCTAAGTAAGTGCTTTAGGTTGCTGAGCTACCAGGCTGTGTGCCAAGTGTTTTCAAGACATTTCAGTCAATCCTTCTAGTGACGATATAAAGAGAGGTGCGCTGTTGCCACAAGGTCACATAATACAGGGCTGCAGAAGAGACGCTTGCTGAGAGAATGGGATCGAGTGTCAGAGCCAGGATTCGAGCGCAGAAACTGCTTCTCACCCTCCGCCGTGAAGTTCTACTGCTCCCATTAAGGCAAGTGAATATAGCCAACCTCTGATCACAACTGTCCTTGGATGCTTCTTCTTAGTGTTAACGTTTCCAGAATTCTTCGTATAATGTAATTCAATGCTCTATAAAGTGACCAATGTAAAGGATGCTTACATTGCCAAATCTCAACTATGTTATGGTGACTTACTCTGTCTAATTCAATATCTTGTCCACTGTATGTGTGTTCATATGGTGAGAATCACAATGATAACATTAAAAATTATTACATTTAAAATCACATGATATACATTTACTCCTTTATGGCCACTAAAAATGAGGCCCAAAGAGGTTCCTCTTTACATCTCCACCACTGACTGCTTGAGAGAACCCCAATAAAAATCTTCTAGACCTAAAATCATGGCAGTCACTAGTCCTGGCCCATGGTTTCCCTTAACGAAAGGTTCATCAGATTCCTTCTGGGTGATACGAGGCATACAGTGTCAAGACTAAGTCATCTGCGTGTCAAGAGTAGCTCTCTAGTTCTTACTTTGGTGACTGTGCTCTACTCTGCAGCAGCAGCAGTTCCAAAACAATTGAATGTGTTTTGAACCAAGGTGTAACCCTTCCCCTAATAATACAATATAGATTGTACCTTAGAGCCAACTGTTTGTCATCCATGTCATCGAGTTAGGCTCTCTGTCCCTTGAGATGTCTTGGCCTATAACTGCTCAGTCTTGCTAAATGCTGTCTGCCAATGCATGTCGCAAGGGTCAGGTCCTGGTGGACCGTACTGATACCATGGAGTGGGGCCTAGGGGAGGACGTTGCAATTAACCATTTCCTATATTTCTTAAGCCACTTAACAACTCCAAGAAAACAGCCACTGACTGGGTAAAGAAATTAAGGATTTCATGAACAGACACATTACCACCAATGACTGCTTGGGAGGTCTCCATTAAAAAGCCTTCCAGACTGAAAAGCAGAGCGGCCACTGATCCCAGGGCAGCAAGACTGCACACAGCCCTTCCACTCTACCCTCTACATGTCAGACCTGCGGCAATGGCTGATGAAAGCTCCTCCACGGAGACTTAGCATTGAGCTGAGACTCATTGGTATGTCTCAGTCCATGCCCAACCCCTGGGGCCCACATCTCCTGTCATATAACCCTCATCTCAGAGTAGGAGGATCGGGGGCTGAGCAAATAAGCAAGAAAAGCCAAGAAATTCTAATTTCTATGAAGACAAAATCCTTATAGTTTCACGGGCACTTGATTTTCATGCATTTAGCCACAGAGTGGAATTTGACCTTGCTGGCAAGCCCGTTTTGAACTGTTTCCCTGATTAAGCTTGTCAAGATGCACCCAAGGATACGCAGAATTCTGAAGCAGCATTTAAAGGTAATGCGGGCACACAGACATGCCCTTCTGAGCCAAGCATTTTCTGAAAGGCAAGAGCGATTTTGAATTGTTTCTGTCTACTGTTGATGGTTGATGATCTGAGGATTGGAAGAAAATAGAAATGAGGTCATCCAATTTTCATCAGTAGATATTGAAACACTTGCCACACGGGAGCCCCTGAAACCATAAACAAGAACACAGACAGTCCTTTCTTTCCCAGAATTCAGTGCAGGTAAATCTCCAAAGTGCCATGCAGAATGAAAGTACTAGACTGGAAATTTTGGTTTTCATGACCACAGCAAAAGGTTTTTCCCCAGGAAGCAAAAATTCGATAGCATCACAGAAAGAGCTAAAATAATGTACCAGTTCTGATGGTGGGTTCTCAAGTCAGCCTGCTGGGGTTTAGTCTCAGCCCCAAAATGTATGAGCTCTGCATAATCAAACATATTTTCTTTTCTTTTTTCTTTGTCTTTCTTTCTTTTCTTTTTTTTTTTCTTTTTCTTTTCTGTATTTAAGACAAAGTCTACAGGGTCTCACTATGTAGACGGGACCCATAGTGATGGGAGCATTTTCAGCCTCCCAAGTGCTGGGATTACAGGTCCATACCACCACACCCAGTCTTAATTGCTACCTCAGTGCACCCTGCAGGCAGGGCCAGCATGGCAGGCCGGGGATTGACCCCTCGCTGTTGCGCTCTGCCTAAGCAGGCGCTTTATTCTGCTGAGCTAATAGGCCGGCTCTCAAACATACTTTCTTTACCCACTCTAAAACAAACTGCTTTCTTATCTATAAAATGGGGCCAGTGGTGGCACTACACATTGAATTGCCCTTAGATTGCAGTGCGCTGAGCCTCTTCGAAGCTCAGCCCCTAGCTTATGGCAAGCACACAATAATCCTTAGCTGTTAGCATGAGCATGTAATTATCTGCTTTCCATCCACTGGAGTTAATGCAATAGTCTGTGGAAAAAGAAGTGAAAGGTGAAGGAGAAGAAAGGAAGAGAGGGAAATTGTGTTCTTCTTCAAATTGAGCCTAAAAAATATAAAAGTAAACCCCACTCGGCAGTGCGAGGCAGGACGGGTGTCCCATGGGCGAGCACCGCTGCCTCCCGCTTGTGCCCACAGAGCTTCCTACTTGAGCTGTACACATCTACTTATCATTTCCTGCTCTGCTTTCGTTCTGTAGTCAGAAAAACATAAAAATGACAGACGTTCGGCAAATGAGAGGCTCTATGAAAACCAAACAGGGCCTCCCTGCCGCCGAGCCAGGGAGTCTTCTCCCCAGCACAGGTGGGGAGGCTTCTGTAGGGATAATTGATGTTTGCTCATGGGCAAGTCTAGATTTGAACACATATTTTAACATCAAGTACCTCCTACGCATTGGATTCTTTTCCAGCGCTGGAGACCCACTGGCTCTGCCTTTATATCCAAGTGAGAGAGATCGACAGTAAGCAAGCACAGTAAACAAATCTACAGTCATTTAAGTGGCAGCAAATACAGGATGTTAAAAGAAAACCTTCTATGGGGAGCAAGCAGAAAGGAGCTGTCCCCCAAGTGTCAGGGAAGTTCTCGGCCCACTTTACGCTTCCCAAGGTCTCAGCTGGAAGCATCACACAAGGACTCCACAAGGCTGCTTCTAGCCAATAGGTAAACTTTTTGAAATTAAATGGATTTTTTCTGCTCAATTCTCAGAAAATACACATTGATTTAGGGCAAGTCCGTACTAACCCTAATATACGCTCAGCAATGCATACCTCAAAGGCATGGGGCACATGCAACCCAGAAGACTGCAAATAAAAACGAAGAGTACACGGGCCTCTAGGGAGGTGCATGGCCTTCCTTGTGACGCCATCTCTCATGACCACGGAGAACTTGGAGCCCACCTCTCCTAACCAGACTCCGGAGTTCAGTGTTTCTCCAGTCCTTTTGTGCACATAGTAGCCCAAGTGATCCTTTAAACGCGAACCTCTGATGGAGTTGCTCTCCTATTTAAAACTGTCTATTGGCTCCTGTAACTACATCTAAACCAGGAGCTTAAGCCAGCCCTCAATCAAAGCCAGTATTCTTACTATGTGGCATTCCAGAAGCCAACCAAAGCGCAAGCAGCTAGAACAGCCATTGTGAACACACAGCACTGATACATACACATACATGTATCTGTGTACATTTATACATACTGACTTTAAAAGGTTTTACATGTGCTCTTGTCAATCCACATATTAAATAACAGTAAAATTAATTTCATCCTCGTAAAATTAAATGGAACTATAAGTGCCCCTATTTCCTTTCCGAAGAGTTTGGCAGGTGTACCCTGAATACTAGACTTGGCACTCACAAACCTGAACATGAACAAGGACCCGTTGTGAATGTACAGCACTCACAGAAGTGTATTGTTCATTTCCATGTTGCTGTTGCAGCCTGCCTTCTACCCCACATCGGGGCCTAGAAATGTAAACCAAATTTTAGCCAAAGGAACTATATTATAAACACAGTAAAGGCAGATGGATATTTACAGAAATCCCAATTAGGTGTCATTTTTGTAAAATAAATAAATATTTTGTCATTACATTAGCTCAATTTAAATTCATCCCCTACAATTAACTTTCTTAGTCTATCTCTATTAAAAGGAAGACAATGATTAAAACACTCAGAAAATCATATTGTTTATTGGTTAGTCAAAATCTAGTTACTTCCCTTTCACTGTAGAATCAGAAGGAACTTTTCCAGCATGAGAGAAATAATTGGTGTGTTCTTTTGAAAAAATATTGCACACCGAGATGAACCGGGTAGACAAGAACAGTGTACAGAAAATCCAAAAGATGGGTGCAGCCAGAGGCACACAAACTTGTCACTGTTCTACCTTCATTGGCCCCACCTTCCCATTTCTGAACTTTTATTGAGGCTGTTTCTGTCATCAGAAAAGCTGCTTGCAGATTCTTGTCCTCTTTCTCAGACCTTTGCAGGTGAGCAGACACCCACACGCACATGAGTAGGCAGTGACATGAGCCTGCACAGGCGCAGAGCACAGCTCAGGCTCCCAGATCCTGCTTCCCTGTACATCTCACCTCCAAAGCCACTTTGGCTGTTCCTACTGGTGCAAGCGATTTCAACTCATCTGAATTTTCATATGTTTTCCCCTGAATCATATTTACAATAGAAATTTTAAAGTGCTGCCCTCTTCTACCCCTCCTGCTAAACACTAACCATGTTGAGATCCTGGGCTTTTCCTTAAGTTTCCTACAGCATTTATCATCCTGTGTGCAAGCTGTTGTTTGTTTGGCACATAGACTGAGGCTTTACCATCAGATACCTTGGGTAACAGACCAGACAGTTTATGTTGTTTCTGAAACTATTTTTGTCAAACTGTGTAGCAGGTCATCAGATTATTGATTAAAATTAATCACAAGTTCTTCCATGTCATGAAGAAGCTGTGATTTGCTGATAATTTTGAATATTTGCTTTTTGCTCTTGGTCATTCTCATAACACCTCTGACTACAGCTAATGAAATTGGGGGATTCTCTCAGCCAGCAGTGCATCTGAGAGCCCAAGCCAAAGAGCACAGTACCAGACCAGGTGCACACAGGAAGGCCCCCTAGGGAAGTGCCTTACTTCTGAGTCCTAGGGGCCAGCATGTACATGATCTCACCCTGGCATTCTTCAAAACTGACTCCCGGTACTCCCATTGTCATTCACAGGTTCTTCAGACACAGATCAGAACCAAAAGAGCACATCCACCTTCTTAAACAAGTCCAAGTTCTGGGGTGGGCCACTTGACATAATTAATGCTTATCTATCTGTCAGTAATAGAATCACTGTGTAAAATTCAATTTTAATGAATTCAACCTAAATGACAGCTCATATCCAACACATAGCTAAAATTCGTATTCTTTGCACTCTCAAAATTGTGATAATTATTATACTCTTACCAATAGTAAATATATGAATAGGATAATATGCCTCATAAAATGAAAGAGATGGTGAGTGGAGAGACCATGAGGAATAGCATATAGTTACCTGAAACAGGTCTTTCTTGGGGATTGGTAAGCTATCTATAGCATTGACAATTCTAAGATTTTCTTAAAATAGTGAGAAAGTGATCAAATCATCCCTTCAGAATCAACTTGCAGATAGGTTACATTTTATTTGGCTTAATTTTTAAATGATTATAATAAGAACAAGTTGAACACAAACCGAAATAAAAAATATTTGAATTTTTTTAAAGATAAATTTTTGGGAGTTGGAATGTAGCCCAATATAATACTTGGGCACAAGCTCTTTTAGTTCTCCATCTAGGAAATTTGCAAATTCAAACTTACCTGTTTTCTGTGAATTATAAATTATCCGAATAAGTCTTGCCATGTACTTTTTTTTATTTTAGGGAAGGGTCTACAGGGTGTTCAGGGTCTCACTACTAGATCAGACTTGTGATCCGCCTGTTTACAGCCTCCCAAGAGGTAGGATTACAGTCGCACATCCCAGGAGTGGGGCCAACAGGGCAGGCCCCAGGGAGTTTGATTTTACTTTTTATTATAAAAAATCTAAAGGTCTACAAAAGCAAAGAGAGTTGTGCTGCTGAAATCTTCAGATGTTTCCAATTTATGGCCAATTCTATTTGATCTCTTCCTAGCCCTTTATTTTGAAGTGAATCCTAAGTATCATATAAAGTCATCTACAAATAGTCCAATACGTATATTTAAAAGATACTATTTTAAACTACCTTGAATATTACCATACCTAAAAGAAATTAATAATAATTTCTTAATGTCCCCAAATATCTAGTCAATGTCCTTATTTTTGCATTTTCTTCATGATCTTAAATATTTTAAAGCTGTTCCCTCAAATTATAGCCACACAATAGGATTGGTGGTTAGTCTCGGAGGTTGCTCCTCAATTCTCTTTTATATCCTTGAAAATTTTTATTAAAGAAACTGGGTCATTTGTTCTGCAGGGTTTCCCACATGCTGCATGCTGCTAATTGCATCCCAACAGAATCGGCCCATTTCTCGAGTCCCAGGATTTCCTGCCATTGACACACAGAGCTGGAATCTCAACCTGATTTTTTGGTAAGAGCTCTTCACAGTGTTCTTCCACCAGCTGGTCTGCTTATCTTTCTGTGATACTTGAAGACACTGATGATCATTGTGTAGGTCCATGAATCCCACAGGGCATCCCCAGTGGTCCTCCCTCATCCTGCCTGTGTCCTCAGTGACGGACCCTGAAGCTGAGCTTTCCTTTTCACTCTACGCATTATGCCTATTATTCCTTTCCACCAACTCCTGTGTTTCCCAAATTAGTGTTCATGTAAAACTAAAAGATGATTTTTCCTTTCCTTTATTTACGAATTTCAAGCTAAGTAGTTCATAGGCATTCTTCAAAACTGACTAAGGATTTTTCCAGCACAATTTGGAGCTCATTGATTCAAATGTATTTGGTGTTTTTCAGTGCATTTTAGTTATTACATTCATTGATGTTAAAATATTTGCCCCATGGGAGATTCAGCAAGCTGGATCCTGAGCCTTTTGGACATGTACCTTCTCATCTTTGATCGCTTCCTGGATTTCAGTTATGCCAAACTATCCCAGGCTCACCTTGCTTATCTACCCCAAATAAGCAACCAACCATCTTGCCAAGGAGATTGGTTTCTTCTGGTAGAAGCTTGATCTGGCTGGAAGAAGCCTACACTCATTATTTCTGGTTTGGTCATTTGTTTCCAGCCTTTTGAGAGGACTGCTTCAAAAATGAATCCATCTATCTACCTGGTTAGTTTATACTGATATTCCTAATTTAAAATTAAGTCTCTGTAATTTCACTTATTTTTTTGTTCTTTCATCTGTATTTACATGCATATCAACAATCCCATCTCAGTGACCCCAATATAACTACTCACTAACTGTATCCCACACTATACTATCTTTTTTTTTTTTTTTTTTTTTTTTTTTTTTTTTTTAGCAGTACCAGGGATTGAACTCAAGACCTTGTGCTTGCCAGGCAAGCACTTGTTCCACTGAGCTATCTCCTTAGCCCCCAATATTATCTTAAAATAACAATAAACATTCACTCCAACAATGTGATTACTAAACATAGTTTAAGCTGTATTTTGTAGCTTAATATTTTTTTCCTCTTTGTGCATGGTCTCACCCTGGATATCCAGTCAAATTTCCATATGTAAATTCAAAAGTACCATATTTGAAGGACTGCCTCTATTTTTACTTATGCCAGTAGCTTAAGCCCAAGTTAGGTGCCTTGCTTCATTTCATGTCTAACTCTTAGAGGTCACTATTTATTTATTTATTTATTTATTTATTTATTTATTTTTGTGGGACCAGGGTTCTAACTCACGACCTTGCACTTGCCAGGCAGGCGCTTGTGCCACGGAGCTATCTCTCCAGCCCCTATAGGTCGCTTTTTAAATTTCAGTTTACAATTGTGTGATCCATTTGCATGGTGCCGAAGTCAAATCAACAGAACAATATATATTTAATAAGGCTCACGTTTGCCTCTATCCTTTCCACATTTACTCATCTTTTTTTGTTCTCCCCAAGACGGTCATGCTTTGGTTGTATTGTTTATGCTTACTTTATTCTCCTAATACCAGTCCAAGCAACTTCATGGGTTTTCTTCGCCTTCATTCACATAATATACTGAGAAAGTCACTCTATGGTTACACGCAAGGATCATACGCATTTCTTTTTATAGCTTCATAATACACAATTATGGATTTCTGCTGCTATGATAGCCAGTGAGAACCTGTACACAGCAATCTTTTCCTATTTTTGAAGAGTATCTTGGAGATTCTTAAAGTGCCAGGTGATAAGATCGATGCACATGTAACTTGACTACATGGTGCTAAAGTCTCTCCCGGAAGGACTGTACCACTTCACAATTCTTCCCACACTGAATGAGGCACCCTTTTCCCCACAGCTTTGCCAGTAGAGCAGCTGGTCAACCTTTTTGATTTCAATAGTAAATAGGTGAGAAATAATATCTTTCTTTTTTTCTTTTTCTTTTTTTTTTTTTTTTTAAAGGAAGGAAAGGTTTATTCAGCTCACAGTTACTGGAGGTTTCAGTCCATACTCGGCTGGCTCCAGGGTAGAGCAGCACAAGGCAAAGAGCAGCAGTTCATGGGGGTGGAACAACAACAATGGTGAGAGAGAGAGAGAGAGAGAGACAGAGAGACAGAGACACAGAGAGAGAGAGATGATATCTTGTTGCTATTTTATGTTTATCCCAACCTGAAGTTGAACATCTTTTCATACTGCTAAGAGAGATTTGGATTTATTTTTTTGGTAATTGGCTGCTTATATATCTAATTGCTTTTTCTTTTTCAGATTTTTGTGTGTGTGTTCTGGGGACTGAATTCCAGATCTTACACTTGCCTGGCAGGCACTTATGCCACTGAGCTATTCTAATCCATTTTCTTTTCCTACAGAATTATAAGAGGTTGTTTTCCCCTTTATCTTTAGAAGCTTTTTTTTAAATACAAAGGATATGTTAACCCTTTGTCTCTGGTGCAGGTAATAAATATTTATTCAACTTTGTCGTTTTTCTTCAAATTATATTCCTAGAAGTTCTAATTTTTGCTTTTGCTCTTTGATTTCTTTTCCTCACAAAGTTTTCTCCTCTTGGACATGACAACATTTATCAATATTTTCCCTTATTGTGTCTAGACCTGAGTCA